>JAJGOT010000655.1:172500-397307 GCA_022457155.1 Cladopsammia gracilis | reverse complement strand
TGAAATATAAGGCAATACCCACCTCGTACTCATAATCGAACTCTGGGTCAAAGTAGATTTCATCGGAAACTGCCGTCACGTACGGCTGTCCTTCTAACTGACAGTTCGAATTCTCATCCACATGGTTCACGTAATTCACATCTTTTACAACGAGCGTGACTCGAGGCAATGTTCCTTGTTCGCTACCCACAATGTTCTCGGAACTCGGCAAACTTTCGCTTGTCGAACGCAAATTCTCAACGTCATCCCTGCAAAACGATTCTAAACGACGGTGCGAGCATTCAGAGCTACTTGTTCCGTCGTCCAGGGATTTCTCGAAGGGATTCAGCAGGTCCTGCCTTGGGCTATATCTGTCATGTATTCCACTGTCTGTGTCCATAGTCTCGATTTCTTGAGAAAGGCAGAAATCTGTCTGTGTCCCAGTGGAGGCCACAGGAGCTACACTGTTACAGTGGTCGAGTGGTGCGTCTGTGCGCTTGCGTTTCACCAAAATATGAAGCGGTTCAGAAGCGCTTTTGATAGCTTCAACGGCTGCAGCGTGACTCGCTTCTGACAAATCTGTTCCGTTGACCTACATCGTGGAAAGATAAAAAAAAGAACAATAAGCTCCAATGATTTACGATTTCAAATATGTGACTCTTTGTGTTTCTGTTTTATGAAATTTATGTAGAGTGTTCTCGTCCGACGCTACAAAAATTGGAAGTTGATAATTTATTCCATAAAGCTGCGCTTTAAAATGTTTTGATAACACACGTTTTAGTTATCATCCACACTATAACAAAACGGACACAAATCAACTCTTTTCATTTTTAGCATATTTTTCCAGATTTTAAACTCCGTAATGAATAATAGTTTGGTTTCCAAATTTTAGTACAGTTGTTTGCCTTGGCTTTCGTTTCAAGTTAGCAGAATTTTCAACATTTTTGATAAACATTCTGTATTGTCTAGAGGCAGCCACTTTTGTCGCTCCAAATATAGTTATACTGTGATAAATTCTATTCAAACAAAGGAACGTTTTTCTGTCTTACTTATTGAAGTTAAAACAATGTTTCTAATGCTGTTTTTAATTTCACAATATGTTAGTGACAAGCTTTTTTGTTCGTTCCGGAGCATTGGTAGACTTTAATTTAAAACAATATCAATGGGTACTATCATACTTATCTTATGCATTTTTATCAAATATGAGATCATTGAAAATGTTCGAAAAGCCCAAGGCAAATTCCAGCCCCCCTGGTTCCGAACTTGAACCACATTGAAATGCTTAATCGCTATCTTGATGCCTAATAATGGATCTGTTTAATTTATTTTGCAACCTATACTCGCTAAAACAACATCGGCAACGGATAGATGCTCTCTAAGCTCTGTTCTATGACATGCTTTCATGCACCATAAAGCACATTCATTATAAAGCACATTAATGAGTCCACCTGATTGCATTTCATGAGACACACGAACCTCCTGCCTGTGCGAGACAGGTCGGTACCAATTACATGAAATAAATATCAACACATGTATTTACGATTTGTGTTGCACTCTTCATTCTAGACACATTAAAATGTCCGTCAATTCTCAAGCAATGACAGTCGTGGGAACCATACTTGCCAAGGAAATAGTTCTTGTCATATCGAATCGATAGCATGAGACGGACGCGTAGACAAACGAGCATACGAATTGCATTTTGCTCTCAAGTTGAGATACATATTATAGCATTCATTTGTTGTCAGGTTATCGCGCAATAAATGCTGCCTCCAGGAACGTGAAAGCCATCAAACGGTGAATCTAACTGTCTTAGCGATAACTGTTCTATCAAAATTAGATTTTCTGCACAAACTGATAACATTTGTAATGACTTGTTGAGATTTCGTTGATTTTTGTGGCAGAAACGTAGACAATAGCATATTATAAGGTGGAATCTGGTTTAAAAGTTATAAGTAGTGCTATTTAAATCCAACATCGACATCGAAAACATTCTGTTCCAGCAAACAACATTATTCAAAATCATTAAGAAAGACAACTAGTGAAACACCTTTTTTTGGAGTATGAAAATATTTTCCAATTCGATTAACGCATACTGAAGTGATAACGCGCAAATTTCTTGCGGCTTGCATCCCACATCGAATACTGAATTGCTCAATTCAATGCAGGTAAGGAAATTCATATTTTCTTACAGTTAATTACAATCATTACAAAAACCACATCCTGTATTGTCCAGACTATCCCAAGGACAATTCGAAATTTAAACAGACGCTTCCTAGAATGTTTGAATCGTTCTGAAAGATGGGGCAAAAATCCGGCTCGCTAATGAAGGATTTCGTATTCTCCAGTTTAGGCTTCGTGGAAATATCGATTCGCCAGATGCAGCTTATAAGTTCTCGGCTTTCCCAAATTCGCATATCTCGCCGAGTTGGGCTTTTATTGCAGAAAAGGAGTGCCATGTTTGGCGAGTTTTTAAAGCAATTCACGGTCGTGAATTGATTCATTGATGGAGATAACAGTAAATCTCCGCCACATGTTATTCGTATCAGGGATAAAGATTGGCACGAAATGGAAAGAATGCAAGACCGATAAAACCCACAAGTAACGGAGGCAAGCCACGTAAAAAAGTTCATGAAGAAATAAGAAAAGAATTCGAACATTTTTGACACTTTTCCCTTCAGTTTTTTCATGTCGTTAATACCATTACGAACACCCTAAACTGAAAAGTGAACCCGTGTTCTCGCTACCTTTCTTGAAAATAAATAGATAAATAAATATTGTGTTTGTATAAACATGTCTCGTGTTGAATCCTCGGGCAAGACCTTTCTCTCTCTCTCTCTCTCTCTCTGACTTAGCCATGGCGGGAAATGGGTATGATATCGTGTTTTGACAAACTGACAAAATGCTGAAGAACAACTACAACTAACGCTGTTATCGATATATTCTACTGCTGTATGCCACAAAAAAAAACGGACGTAAGGGTCAATTTGAACACCCCCTAAGGCATTCCGGCTAGGGCACATAAACAGAATTATCTGAACACGGCATATCGTTTCAAAATTTACTATCCTTTTAAAAGTTATCTTTCGATTTTTCGTCTGATGAACCGCGGTCCAGCCATCTATTCACTGATAACAATATTTTGCAATATTGCGTGGGAATCGAGGGAGACACGACAAGGATATTTACAAATTAGTGTGATATGAGGGGAAATATGGCTTTTATCCTCGAGGTAGGGAGATACTGAAAATATTTGGCGCAAAATAATTTAATTACATTTGCAAATCCTACAGATTTGATCAACAGAATTGTTGTGTATCTGCGTTTCTATATATAACTTGTTTTGGCCTCGAACTAGCAGGATATTGAGTACATTCGGTACAAAAATAATTTCATTATACACTAGCCTCTCTTACAGATTTACACCGGAAAATGATTACAATATGTACATTTTTGTAAATTGTACAGATTTGGATAAAAGAAGGAAATAAATACATCTAGATTTCCATGCTTAAAGTTTTGGTGCAATTTTGAATCCACTTACCCTCGTGTAATCCGCGCCCAGATGAATGATGTAAATGAGATCTGCGCTTTCCGTGACTTTGAAAATTTTATTTATATTATAATATTTGCCACTAACAAGAAAGAAACGAATAGATAATTCTAAGCTTATGTCAATATTTTGTCTTCTTATTACGGAATTGAGATCATAAGCTAATGGAGATTCTCTCTGTTAATTAACATTTTCGCATGCAATAATTTTCTTTCGAAAAATATATGTATCGAAAAAAATATTTGATTTGAAGGCTTATAGATGTATGGAGAAAAGCTTTAAATAAATTGCGATAATAACTGTTCCAGGATTAAATTTGAAGAATTGTTTTCTTTCCATTGACGAGGTTTGAAATATTTATCACAAATGATGCAAGATGACTTCCCGCAATTCAAAGATTCCAATAAATTTATTCTGGTACCGAGTGATAAATAAATCAAATTTATTTTAGTTTAACGATACAGTTCTTGTAAAAAACAAGTTAAAAAGCGTTAAATATCCTGTTCAGAATAAAACTTGCCGCAAACACGATGACAGGAGAAAACCATTTTCATTTTTTTTGGAAGCTGTCCTTAACATAAGTACACACACTGTATTCGCATAATATACCAGATTTAACTACCTCAGGCATAAAAAAATATGCGACATTTCATCGCTTTAATTTGGATATTCAGCTAATAAATTTATCAGCTTTAGGTTTGCGAAGTGATATTTCTTTGCTGCAAAAATAAAATAAAATAATCATAATACGTCAAAAGCCATGGGGAAATGGAATTAATTAAAAAAATGTTTCAGTTTGTTCAAATTCATTATCGTTCGTTCACAAGCACCTGCCGTGGACAAACAGCAATAAATAATGTAAAACGGTTTCTTGTTGTGTGTTCCTTAAAATCCAATTTAGTGCATTTAGTTGAAAATTTAACAACTTCTACCTTTTAAACTCATAAACGGCCAAAATGAAATTCAAATAAGAAAAATATTAACGAATCGCTACTGGTCTGTTAGCTCGTTGTTAGCAAATTGCTTCTTTCGTAAATTGGGGAAAATTAACAGGTTTTTTTTTTTTATGACGTTAATCATTTGTCAGCGGAATACCTTTATGAGCAATATACTGCCAGTGAATGGGTCATCTAGACATTTCTATATCTTAACGTCGCCATCTTGTTTAGCTTCGTTAGACAATCGATTTTCTTCTATAATCAGTTAACGAGAAAAACCTTTCAACACTCAAAAATTACAGCTATATTTAAGTTATTGTAAATTAAAAGTCTTTTTCGGTAAGTTTCTAAAAAGTCTATTCTCCTTTTTCAAATTGTCGCTATAAAAATTCATTTGAAATATGAAATTATTTTCTTTAACATATGCATAAATCCTTGGATGATTGTATTTTATTTGATCAGTTCCTCGTTTGTGAAATGTCACATTATTAATACATGAGGCACGCTTATGATTTGAAACCTTTTAGTGTTTTGCTTTCCATTTATCTACTCGACTATTTTTTATCCGGTGTAGTTTTACTGTTTTTACCACACAAATGCGACTTTATCAAACTTCTTGTTGTACGTGAAGTCACATCAAACTCCAAACACGGAGTCCTTTCTTTTGTTCGGCGGCAAAACCACAAAATATTTAAATAAAACACCTTTTCAACGAGCAGTAGGGTATTCTTAAATCATACCAGGAAGAAACATCTTTCTTCCTCAAATAATTCAAATACAAATACTTTATTTACACGACAACGTTGTCATGCAGAGAAAATCGGAAAATCGCAAATATTTTTTTCTGAATTAGAAAATATTCTTTTCAATTCTGCCATAAACTCCTCGTTAAATTGTGTGTTTATGACGCTGTAAAGCTTAAGTTAAGACAAATTCTTAGTTTAAAACCAATGCTACATATATATTATATCCTTTCTAAGTATGCCGCTCGAAGAATTTTACCGGCTTTAATCTAGATAATTTCGCATACAAATATCAACAAAAACTGCCGCGACTTTTATTTTCTTCACAAAACAAGTGACAACAATTCATTTTTAAACTTAAAGTTAAGGGATTAACCGTCTTTTATAGTTGGAAACAGTCGAGGATTAGAAAAAATTCAAAAGTCAATTTAAAATGTTACAAAGACAGAACGATATTCAAATTCTGCTGAAAACCCTTGAAAACACTTGTCAATGTGAATGGCGATTAATCTTTTTCTGACGGAAAAACCTTGATGGGTTTTTGATAATTGTTTTGCGACTATAGATCCGAGGAAATGGGTTTTTTAGACTTCACGCTGACACAATACATCTTAACAACGTAAAACCACCTAAATATAATGAATAAGTGAAAAGGATAAGATACCCGAAGCTCCCAGACTTGGTGAAGCCAAAACTTCGGCATCCAAAAGGCCATTTTAGCGCCAAATCAATATTATCTCACAATGTTATAAACAAGTCACTTTATAGCTTTAAATGGGTTCTTTGATCAAAGTTATATGGTAGGATTGCCCTTGTGTTGCACTGTACCACGTACATGCAACCGGTGACAGACATCGAATGCCGTGAAATTATATCAACGACCTTCATAGGTCAAAGAGAAGGGATTTGTTCAATGTCCTGTCGTTTCTTTGCTTAATGCTGTAACGCTATATTGAACACAAAATATTTACTATGTATGCCTCTCCAATGCCTATGACAACAGTAAGAGCACAGAACAGGAAGCCGACTTGTGATAGCAGAGACGAGCGATGATAGATTTTTTAGCCCTATGTTTCACCAAGGAAAATGATATGATACCGCTAAAAACCTCAATGTTGGCTTCACAATAGTATTCCGTGCTCACATTATTATTCTCTGGCAAAGAAACACGCTAATATTGATCTCGAAAGTTGATTTCGGTGGGAGAACTGAACAATTTCTTCGTCGAAGGATTCCATTTAAGTGTGAATACCTGTAAATTTCAAGCTTATTAGAAGTAACATGTTTCGGATTCTTTTACCGACAAGCATACTGATACCTTACAAGATTTTATGAAATATAAGAAAATGTACTTGAATTGTTGATGAAGAATAACAGACGTGCCTTTTTGTAGATGAAAGGTATGGGGGAATTTTTAATGCGATTCCACAACCGCGTTTAGGCGATTTTTATAAGCCGTTTTTGACCTAAAAGGAGGAAAGTTCAAAAATCTTAAAGGATTTTCTTTACTATTTCCGTAAATCGAATGAGATCGCAGATTTTCCAGTTGGATCCCATTTGTGCCTCAAAGGCAACTTGAAGAGCCAACAGACCGAGAAGCAGTAGACCGAAATAAATTAAAAATTTATATTGTTTAGTTCCTCGTGCCACAAACTGGTGTCTCGTCTTTGGCTGCAAATCAGTTTATCTGGCCTATTGTTATCAATTCCCAGCTAATATGAAGAAACCCAAAATATACTTTGTATATTGTCCAACTGACAGATCAATTTCCGATAAACGCCTTTTGTAAAACGCTGCGAGAGCTCGAACTATGCCTACACAATACATCCTGGTTTTGTGTAATTTATTATTGTTGGGCAGGTGGGCGAAAAACACACAAAAGCAAATTGGGATCTGTTCTTTTCTTATCACAGCGAGAACTTGAAAATCTCGCGTGACAGTGCTCTTGTTTCCAGCTGAGGTAAAAGGATTGACATTTCACATCAGGTCTACGTAGCGAAGCCAAGTAATTCCAACTGTGGTAAATAAACCATGCCAAACAAATAGGAGAAAAATCGCCGCGAAGGCGGGTGAATTATATATTGGCCACGCGGTGGGCTCTATTGAAATATCAAACGAAAACAACGTGCGAAAAATAAACACGACTGCGCTTAAGAGAAAAGGCTTTGAGTTTTCCAATTCGATTCGCCATGGGATGCTGATCTTTGTTTGAGCAATTAAAATGAAGTGAGCGTTCTGTTTTCGCGTTCGCGCAAAGTCTTGAGTGAGACAACCCAATCCCTTAAAGATAACGTGGCACGAATGAAGGCAAAGTTAAAAGCCAAATTTGTTTACAAGTGGTAATCAAGCTACTAAAGTGGCTGTCCTTAGCAACGGAAGCATATGGTTTGTTAGTTATTTCATTAATCCGAAGCTGACAGTCGGAAACTTACAAAATATTTAATACGCTGAGCCAAATTACTATCAATTCTCGGTAAATAAATCCTTTTAGAAACAACTCTTCTGCAATGTGGAGCCTCACAAAAGAACAGCCCACCTCTACAGAAGATATGCAAAGTCTGTTAGCGAGACAAAGGATAAATTTAATATCGCGAGCGGCGCACTAAAAAACAAAACCAACATATGTACTTGGCATAATACCATGTCATGCAATCGGTGAAAGAGATCTTGTACATTTTAACACGCGCGCGCGATCCCGAGAAGGCTATCCTTTGAAAGGAGGCGGGTGACATGTCAAATACTGCAGTCCTACCTTCAAAATTCTGTCCTGAACTTTCAAGCCTTCTTCTTTCGAGGCCGGTCCACCGTCTGCGACCTTAGAAACCACGATCCCACCACCAGCCGAATTGTTTCCGACCTGATAATGAAAATAAAGGGAAAGTGTAGAATTCGCTTCTAAACAAAGGCTCGCAGTAATCGATCGCTGAAGACGAGCAAGAATGCGGGGGGATCGAAATCCTTAATTTCCGCGCGTTGAAATTGAAACGCGACCGAACGCGCGCGGGGGTTAAAGCGTTGTCGAACAGACAAAAGTGCAATTATTTATTTCACTACGTCGGCATCCAGCCGTGTTTACGAGTACATTCTTTCAATGACCATACAAAACAAAACAAAGAACAGTTCAATTTGAAAAGGCTTTCTATAGGGATTCAACTCATCAATCGCCACAACGTAACTTGGGTCGCACAGAGTTGCGCTAAACGTGATAACAAAATTATGAGAGTTTGATAAGGTTTCAGTTAGGCGATAATCTTTTGACGAATCTCGCGCCACATGCCTGAACAAGCCGCGTTCCTCGCCAGAATTAATTTCCGACGAGATGTAAAGAAAACAAAACAGTAGACGAAAGAATGAGGACAACAGATCTCATCATTTTTAATGGCCGATCGTGTCAAATGCCACGCAAAGATAGGGGTTACTTGCGCGACGCGAACGGAATTCTCAAACAAGTGACAATTTAGAGCATTAGGGCCTGTCTAACGCAGAGATCTTAATATTGTATGTATACCTCTGTTCCTCCCATGATATTAAAGCCAAGCGAGCCGTCTACTCTTGCTAATGATATCTCAACATCAATCTCTTCGGCGGCCTGCAAAAGCAAAGCAAAGCTGAAAGTCAACCGACTGGCAGCGGTAATCAAAAGCACACAGAAAACGTATATATTCGCTTGTGTATGTTTACTTACAACTTAATAAAGTGTCGCTCACCTTGGCTACAAAAACAGTCGGGTGTGGAAATAATGGCTATATTCGAGCGAAACATCTTTCACAGATCACGGCGCAAGCTATTGTTCGAATTAATAGCGCGCTATGTCTTCTCACTAGGTCAAATCTTGACATTCTTGGAATTAAGCTCGAGTAAAAATAACTCTCTTAAAACCGCTACATTGAGAAGCTTTTGTTGTTGGCTTCGCTTTGCGTTGCCCGAGGCTTCAGAAGTAGGATTCAGCAACTGTGATGGCCCCTACTGAGTTTACTAATTGATCAAAACGATCCCGGTATTGATCTGGCCCGCTCAGTGCACATTCAAAACACACAAACTATTCTGCGGTTTGGTCCCCAAATCAAACATATCGCTGCGTCTTTAAGCGCGCTCATTTGGAACAAGAATAATCACTAAACAGTAAACTAGAGTTTACAAATCACGTACCTGATCCGGTCGCGCGTCCGTGTGCTTTTGTAAAAACCCTACTTGCGAACGGTATTCCTTTAATTGCCTTTCGAAATTTAGCACTAGAATCTGGTAGCTGTGTAGCTCATTCTCCAGATTTAAAATTCGGTCCTGAAAAACCTCCTCTCTCTTGGCAATTCGTTCACAGGCCAGCTCTTTTTCTTGCTCCGCCCTTGTCAGTTTCATCTGTAGCGAAGCGACCTGCGTTTGAAGGGCTTTGATGCAGTCATGTGTAGAACAGTCCTGAGAAAGCAACGGCAATCCGCAGCCATTTTCACATACTACCACTCGCGCGAATTCGCGAGTTTCCGGGGAGTTCGCCTTGCGCTCCATAATTCTACCTCCGGAAGAATTTTCCTTCACGTATTGGCATTTTAGAAGATGTGAGTGAATATTCTCTACTTTTAAAATGGCCGGACAACCTCGGCGAAAATTTTCACAGCGAATATTTTGCTTCGCGATAAGGCAACTCAATGGCAGTATCTTCTTTAGGTCGTCAACAGATATCTGTTCGCATGTCAATGGACAGTAGCCGCTCTCGGCTGTCCATTGTACGATACATTGGGCACAGAAAACATGGCCACAAGGGGTGGCTAGGGGATCCTCTAAAACGCCAAAACATATCCCACATTTCAAATCGTCGTCCACTGGTTCTAACAATCTTTCCACGTCAAAACCCATAGTCGTCCCATCGAGCGTATAAAAAAAACACAGAGAATGGCTGATAAATGATACGCTCAGCTCTTTTGAACTTTGCGACAAAATAGGTAGGCGGAGTTAGAAATACGATAGTGTCATTGACAAAACCTGTCAAATGGGCTGCCACAATCTTATTGGCTTACGACTCATTCCACATGTCCCTTTCCGGCGCGCTGCGCCGCTTTCCCGCATATGGCGCGAAATCAAAACACAGAATGCCACTGGATCAACGAGAGATAAATGTCAAGCTTCTAGCGACGTTTGGCCACAAGTTGATGTTAAAAATCGCGGACTTAGCGGCTCTTAAACGCTGTTTTAAACGCACGTGTTCTCTGGAGAGTTTTCAATCTTTAAACACCAGTTACCTTTTGTTATGTTGATTAGTTGGCGAGAAATGAAAATTTTTATTGTCCATGACAGGTTCACGGCACTTCTCGAAAATAAGTATTTATGTTTCAAAAAGGTACTCCGAAAAAAAACAAATATTAAGAGCTTCAAAAGACGAATTATGTGCTTCAAAGTATTGTTTTGAGAAACGATTGTTGTGATTACGGGCTTTTACAAAAGGCCTTATTTTGATCCAGCTGCAATTTATTGGCCCATCAGGCCTATCAAGTGCCAGGGTTTTGCCTTTCAAAAATATTGAGCATTAAATTTGGAAGTTGACATGTATATGAATCTATTAGCGCACAAGCCGTTCCTTTTGATGTGAGAGCGTAACTTTGTGAAAGTGATAATTGCAAATTATGGCACTGTGAACCGCTGATCTATCCAACACATACGCCATATAACAAACTTGAAAATTCACCCGTGTAATCTTGTTTCGGGCAGTTTTTGTTTTGCGTTCGTAGTAAAAATACACAGCAAGAAAATGGGATTAACAAGACGTGCATTGGAAAAACACCATTTGGGAGACAAAAGTCCTATTTAATGCGAAACATTTCTCAGTGGATTAATTTAGCCTGTGTTTGGTTAATTCTTGCTAATAATCACTTCTTCGACTACTTTTACATTCATAAAGAACTCGCCGACGCAATTAGACAAGTTACCGACCTTTTCAAACTTCGTTTAGTGGCTCTCCAGTGATCCAATTTATTTCTTTACTGAAAACAGCTGAGAGCAACCGGTTAAAGGCGGAGAAATGAGCGATACTTGCGCACCGTTCTCTGCTTGGGAGTTTTTGATGCGCTAAAAATCACTTAAGGTCAGGTTTTCACAACACTTAAAGCCTCTCTATTCAGTTTTGTGCTCAAATATCTTAAACGCGGCGTATAGGCAATTTCGTTTGATGTTTTGAGGCGGACAATGATTTCTTTTTGCCTCGGACAAAAGAGGACGATTGCTTAATCTCAGCATTTGTTTTGCCCAAACGATCCATTTGAATAACCTCAATTACTTAAAGTACTCTTTAAGCTACAGAAAGCAGTCGCAAGCCTTTTTCGCTTGGGGCGCAACTCAGTATTGGTTCTTTCGGTAAATAAACAAGGGGTGTATTGACCGAGCGTGTGATAATTTATGCCCGAACGGAAAAATCAGCGGACTGAAAGCGACAACAAATCAAAATTTATCGCTTTTCTTTGGATACAAAAAGCGAAAAAAACTTTGTTCATGAGAACTAGTAATTAACTCGACAGAAGATTCAAAATACACCCCATTATCCGTGTATGTTGACCAAAACTAATTTTGGGAACAAAAATAAATGTTTACCAAAAGTTTAGCACCGTCTTCCTCTGCTAAATTTATGCCACTTTGTAGTAATTAGCCATGCTTAGCCATTGCCAAGCGCTAATTTGGCGAGAGAACGGCTTAAATATTCTTATAGAGCTTTTTCTCGGCGGGGATAATCCAAGAAGATTTCAATAAACCTACAATAGTTTGGGCTAGACTAAATCATGTCGACAATCCGGAAACGAAGGTCTCAAAATCTTCCAAGTTTAGGTTGTTTTGATGGAGATCGCGTGGAATCTCCGCGATTTTTGGCATTCTCAACACGAACATTGGCGTGATAGGTAATATTTTTAAAATTATAAACGCCTTATGTTAATGACCAAAGCTTCTTTTTTAAAAAAATTAGACAATAATGCTGTGATTTCATAGATTTTTCGGTGATAACGGCGTTTCTCTCGCTTGTAAGGAAATATCGTATTGGGGTGAGTTTTTAAGGGAAAGCACACAGTAATCCATTAAGGAGCGCCTGCCTGACATTACCACATCACTTCCTAGTGTTCAACCAGGCCGCACTCAACGACAAAGTGTGAGGAAACGTTTTTCAGGGAGTCACCGGAAAAAAGCAAAAAATGCGGCGACGAAGGCTTTGCGCTTTTATTTGGGTGCTTTTTGGAGTCAAGAAACGCATTTATCCTTGATGCTTATGCAAACAGAGAAAACTTGGGCGAATTTGTCTTGAAAACATCACGCGATTGTTTCGTGTTTGGTGTTAAAACGACACGAAAAATGACACGTTTGATTTGCGGGTGTGATGTGTTCGACAAAAATAGGCATAAGAAAAGAAAGGCAATCTTCTTCTTGACGGCAAAGGCGGCTTAAAATGAAGCAATGTTGTGTTTAAAACAACACCGAAGTGGAAATGTTATCACCTTCGGTTACAATTTACTTCAAATGTTTCCTCGAATCAGTTGAACTTGTCACCACGATATTTTGTTTTGATTTATTAATTGGAAAAAGAATTCGTGGGTTAAAAGCAAAATATCACCAACCACATCCATTAATGGCTGTCCATCGACAGACACTTTGTTTGGTGATGTACCTGCTTTATCAAACTAAATTGTTGTTTTGCAAACTAATTATTTGTTTCATCTCGTATTGCTTAATTGTGCATCTGTGCAATTAAGCGACATCTCGTTTCGCAACTAGGATGTTCCCATAATTTTGATCCGTTTTAAGTTAGATTGAGCAACGACATGATGGCTTCGAAAATTACAACCGATGTTTATCTTAAGAGAAACTCGAATACAACTCTTCGCTTGTTTGTGAACATGCAATTACAATGCGTCCTTTAACTCGCGGCCAATTGCAATGACCTTTTGCTCGATAAAGTCAGGCGAAAGGAAACGATCTGGAATTAATCGAGATTTCAACTTACAAAGGCGCGGACAAAATGGTGCGTCCGAAATTTAAAGTTCTGCCTTTGCAGGGGGGCTGGGGCAGCTTGAAAGAGGAAGGCTTTTATTAAAACGATAATAAGTTTGAATCAACGGATAAGAATAAGGTGAATCCTAATGGTACCGATCAAAATCGGTAAACTAAAAGTTATAAGCCGTGGTTGAGAGTTGAGTGAAATTAGAAATATAAACAAACTTCGAATTTTCAGTCGTGCGTATTTTTACGGTGGTTTGATTGTACAATGATAATCATTTGTTTATATCTGTAGACGGATTAAGTTTTGAGACATAAATGAGTGAAATATTGGCTAATGACGCCGAGAAATATAGGTCAGATCGAAAATCGCCCCTAACCATATTTTTCTGTCCGTCTACCTGTTTCAAAGCCCCCCTAGAGTTTTCGACGGTAATTAGTCACATTTCAAGCAACAACAGGCGATTTTTCATTTCTTATCAAAAATTTAATACCAGGAAAGGCTAGACGCCCAAACTTTTTCTCATATCGAGACAATCATATATCTTTGAATATGGCATTGTTTTGGTTTCGGCACAGTTTACCGAATATTCCTACCATAGCTTCCAAAGTCACGGGAGGCAGGGTTTCTATAGCAATTTGACCGTAGGCGAAAACCTTTAAATTAAAATTTAGACTAATATTTTGCGGTTTAAAATTGAAAACAAGAAAATTGGTTCATGTCCAACAATCTGCCAACCTTTGTAAAATTTCAACTGACTTTCCGGATTAAAAATAAAGGACAATTCATGTGATCATCAGAAACCCTTGTTCGAGAAATTACTGACTTTAGACATCTCACAGAAAAGCATTTGTCGTTTGCCTTTTATGCAATTCCATGTTTCGATTTGATGTACATGTATTTGGCCAAACATTTAATTCAAGAATGGAAGATCACAGAGGCCGAGAAACACAACAAAAGATTTATTACCTTATCTTTCAATCAGTCTAAATTCATCACTACCTAATTTCCTGATTAGAATATGGCCATAGCAAAAAAAAAAAACAAAACAACCTCCGATTTTGGGAAAGAAACATCATTTTCTGGGCTCGTTTAAACACCTTGGGGAAAATGTATCTTTTACTTTAGAAGACTAGCGATTAGCGCAGTTTAGCACCATGTTAATCGAGGGAACCAAAAGGGTGTTTGTTTAAGATTCAAACCACTTCTTTATGAAACGGAAATGAAAGACAAATAAACCGACAGTTTGACAATAGGAACGACCTCGAAAGAGCACAGCCGACAACATAAAGCCTTTAAAAGTTTTTCAAATCGAAACATTGTTCCGTAATTTCACTTAACAACCGCCGCAGATGGAACCGTTCAGAATCTTTCCTTGTAGTGTTAATTGGTTCTTTTCGAAGACATTAACGAGTTGACACTTCTTATAGTTAAAAGGTGAACCCATTTTGCGGAGGTCTTGTTAGGGAAAACCGCGGCGCATAGAAAATAAGACAATCTTCTTTGTACAAGTTCGCTTGAACGGGGGGCGTGTCAGCGACACTTTCAAAAGATAAAAAATTTCCATACCAAAAGGAACAGACAGTTTAATGAAAAGAGCGGAAAAATTATTGTACAAAACCTAAAATAAAATCTTCCAAACACTGTGAGCCAGCTGAAATGCAGTTCGCCTACAGTTCATAATTTGAAAATGTCAAAATGTCACAAGCACTTGGGCATCCACAACAAATACGTAGAAGCTAATGGAACTATTAACATGAACAAAGTCGTGCAAACAAACTTTCTAACCTCTCGGTAAATTTAAAAACAAAGCAAATCTGAACAAAAACAGTCGACAAACAGAGTTTAAGGACTTGGCTTACGACACACTTTTGACGGAAAAACGAGAAAGAAAGTTTCTTTTACGTCGATTTGAAGATACATTTTGAAACCAAATTTCTGTTGTTTTATCTGAACTGCACTGAACCAGTAAGCATACTAATGAGTTCGGCAAACATTCTAAATGTAATTACAGATTTTAAATGTAAGAAACACCGCCTTTTGTTCGACGATTGTAATTACATGAACAGAAAAAAATATATATAAATGCGTGGAAAAAACACAAGAAAATACAGCTGATAAGCATATTTTTTAATCACACTCTTCTATCGGCAAACACTGTACAGAAAGTTATGGAAATGTTCATAAACTAAACACGCCTCACAATAAAAATAAATAAGTCTTAAAAAAGATGAACTAAAAAATCCCGACATTGTCTTTGATTTAATAACTTTCGAATTTACGAATAAGTGTAAATCGAAAGAACCTGTCGGAGTTTTTTTTTAGCTTTTTCGCTAGCATACATTTTTAAAATAGCAAAACTACATCAGTACTAGAAAATATCTTACAATCTACGATTTTCTACGCAATACATTTTTTCAAGGTTAGCCTACAATTATTCATTTTCATTTATTCAATACTGAACTATCTAACTACATGTATATTGTACGATCGAATTGTCATTCAAAATTCCATGATTTTCCATTAAAATTTGATGGTAAGAAAATAGTACGATTATCTCGGCCTAATGATAAAAATATTTTATCTTTTAATCTAAAAACTAGTTTCAGTTTAAGAAAGAATTAGAATTGCTAAAAATCAATCTAAGAAATGCGAGATAAAATATGTTAAGCTGCCCTGTACAAAGTTAACGGGTTTTAAAAACCCGCCAATGAAAAGAGAAAAGTTTTTTTTTTCGTTCAAGAAAGCTCAAAGCTTGAACAGTTTACTTTATAATATACATTTAAGGAGCAAAACATGTATATTAATAAATTTAAGATACAAAATATATACTCCAGACTTCAATGACACTTTGGTAGCGGATATCTGCAAAATATAAAAATAAAAGTTGTTAGCTGTATATACTTCAACCAATTATTCAAAATATCAACGGCTGAAATTCGAGCAAAAATATTTTGCTCAGAACAACCGACGTTCGGAGAAAGCGAATTTTCTACGTGGCAAAACGCAATAGCAGAGAATTATTTTGTAAAAAAAAATACTTGGACTTTTTCCATTTAAATCACTGTTTAATGTGTTGAAGTATAGTTTTTTTGAGATTGACAGTCCTAAAATAGCAACGAATGCCAAATGTGGCGAGTGTAAGTGTTTTCCTTAACAAGACTGTTTATTATACTGTACAAGGTGGTTCTAACTTGGAGTCCATGGATGAAATCCTAAAGTGTGACCATTCAAATGAAAGCTACTGAGCAGTACTTTCTTGTGGTACTGTTTATTATGTTGTACAAGGTGGTTCTAACTTTCGAGTCTGTATATGAAACCTTCTGACCACTCAAATGAAGGCTACTAAGCAGTACTTTTATTTATGTAATTCAAGTTGTTTATCAACACTTAGCAGAATAAAATTTGAGATATTTTTGCTGATCTCGTTTTAAATTTTGGCGCGCTTGAAAGTCCAAGGGTCAATGAGCCAAAGCTAGTCAAGTTCTTCGTTTAGAACCGTTATGTTCAATATACTCCTATATACTTCTAATATACTCCCGTCAAAGTCTTCAAGAATGTCAGATATAAAGGAGACTGTTATCAGTACACGCGAAGACAGACGTCCAGTTAACAGGATGAATTATAATCGTGAGTGAGCCCAAGTTCAAAATTTGAACTTCCGTTTCGCAGAATATTGACAAACTAACTGCAGTAAAATGAAGCACTGCTGTAACAGCTTTCTGATTTAAATGGTCACACTTTAGGATTTCATCTACGGACTCGAAAGTTAGAACCACCTTGTACAGCATAATAAACAGCACCACAGGAAAGTACTGCTCAGTAGCTTTCATTTGAATGGTCACACTTTAGGATTTCATCCACAGACTCAAAAGTTAGAACCACCTTGTACAGCATAATAAACAGTACAACAGGAAAGTACTGCTCAATAGCTTTCATTTGAATGGTCACACTTTAGGATTTCTTTCAAAGATTCCGAAAGTATGAACTACATCGCATTAAAAAAAGTTTAACTCTTTAGCTTGCACTAAAAGGAGTGATTGTTTCAAAACTAGTTGTTTGTTATATTACTGTTGCGTCAACTTCCGCTGCCCACGATATTAGTAAAATTCTCGTCCAAAGGTGCATTTTATCAAATAAAAGAAACAGTTGTATTGTGACCACTAATCCATCGACGGACCACGCTTTCCTGTTTTTAAGGGTTTTTAAGAGATGACAGGACTGAGTCAAGGGCAATGTTAATTAAGAAAGCGTTTTCAGTGAAACGCTTTGAAAGTTGCTTGCCACAATATGTTGGAAACTAGCGAAGAGAAACGATTATATCAAAAACGAAAGGAGGGCAGCAAATTCTTTGAATGTTTTGGTCAAGTGGCATGTAATGATCGAGAAGGAATTTTTATTGTTTGCGACTAAAAATATATTGAACGCCTTACGTAACTCATGAATAGGTCGGATAGGTTTGGTTCAAACAAACAGCAAAGTTTATCCACGTTCGAAAAATCGTTTACAGCTCAACTTAAACTGAGCGACAAATAATATGGTTCTGTGGATAAAATTGTACAGTTTTCATGAACATTCAAATAAAGGCTCATGAATGAGCAGTACTTTAGCTGCGGTGCTATTTATGATGCTGTAAAAGATAATTCAAACTTTTTATTTCTCGGTAAACGAAAAACAAAGCGCCTCTGAACAAAAACAGTCGACGAATACAGTTTAAACCTTACAAATAAATTAGCTCACGACACACTTTTGACGGAAAAACAAGGAGGAAAGTTGGTCAAGTTTACTTCGATTTGAAGATACATTTTGAAAACAAATTTCTGTTGTTTTCTCATTTTCGCCAGAAAGCATTATTATGAGTTCGGCAAACATTTTAATTGCAATTACAGATTTTAAATGTAAGAAACACCAATTTTTTTCGACGAATTTACAAAGTGGTTCCGAATTTTGAGTATGCGGTTGAAATCGATGAAATCCGAAAGTGTGACCATTCAAATGAAAGCCGTCGGGCAGCAATTGCTTGTGTTTCTGTTCGCTTTTTTCATTTTCCCTATTCTGTGGAAATTTGCAAGATAAATATCAAATTGGTACTTTACTACTTAAGTAGATAGAGGCTTAAAAGGAATGATGAACGCGCGGGTTAGAAATGAATCCAGTTCCATTATCTAAATCGCTTACGGAGACTCGAGCATGAGATCGATATTGCTAATATTGCTCTAATTACTGCAAGTACTTGTCTTAATGATAAGTTTTACTTACACGACAGACGTTCAATATACAAATAGCAGCCAGAAGGTTCAGCGTGGGTGTTAGGTTAATAGCCGTACGAATGAATCCCTTTATTGCGGGTAACAAGGTAAAATTGCATAAATCAAATAGGACAGGACTCGTTTTACACCAAGGTTAAAATTAGCCTAAGACGATTATTAAAAAAGACGATTATCAAACGATAAACACCTTTTACATTCCGTTACGTACGTGATAGCTTATCTCTTCACGTATACTCTTGGCAAACAACACAAATTTGAGCCGCGAAAAAAAAAAGCTAAAAGTCATCGCGCGCTGTAATATATAATCCATGGCTGTTTGAACTAAGCTCGCCATCTAAAATCACGCGAGGTTCTTGTCAATAAACATGCCTTAGTTTTACGTGCAAGAAAACGTTTTTTTTAAATCACTGCTTTTACTGGAAGAGGAAGTATTATGCTCTTGCTTAGTTTTAAAGCTGATCTTACAAGTTAAGCTGACCATAAAAACACGTATCGCAACCTTGGCATGGCTAATTCCACTTCACGTGCTACCCACGTGAGGGCAAGGCAAAAAAACACGGAAATAGAACTGATTTTAACGTGAAGTGGTGTTTTTGATAAAAAAAAGTAACGTTCCAGCTTTTCAGTTTTTATATAACTGTTATCCGAATATAGTTTTTGAAAACTACATCTTTTTCACTGCAATTCGAGCCACCATAAAGTTGTACGTGCAAAAACTCAAAATTCAGTATTAAAAATAACTGATTAAAAAGAGGAAAGATTAACGTCTTGCAGTATTTTAAAGCTGCCACTTGCGATAAAAATAATTTTTCTGCTTTGTATGATATTTGCCACTCCACAACATACACAAATGCGAAGCAAACTTAAGACACAGTAGAAGAAAGGACAACTGAAACGAGGAAGATGAATCTTTTATACAGTTTCAACTAGGTTTTTGATTGCTTTCAATCTAAACTCCCCTGAGTCCTTTTCTCATCAACTCATGGAACGAAAGAAACCGTCAAACTTAAATGTGAATAGTAGCAAAGACAACTGATTTCGAAAAGGGAAGATTACGCTTTTTGTAGCACAGCACAACAAAAGGAAGACGTGATTTAATAGTGGAAACATGAGACACAAGCGCTGGTTAAAAATCAAGTTTTAGGCAGCTTTCAAGAGATCCTTCAAATTAACCATCTAAATAAAAGTGCAAAAGTGAGTTGAAAACATTCAAAGCGGAAAGACTACGTCTTGCGCAATATCAAAGCCGCTTCTTTTTATATATAAGCTAATCTCACTATAAAAATCTTAACCTCGGCAGTATTTTGAAACTCGATGCTTTCAAATTGATATATAAAGAACAGCTTCACGAACTCTTCTAAAGTTCTTGTTTTGCTTAGCTCTGCCGCATTTCAAAAGACTCACTTAAACTTCTAGAACGTGACAAGTATCTATTCTCACATTACGCAAACTTGGAAACGAAACACGACACGGACTGACTAACTTAAAAGAGGAAATATCCTGGCCTTACGCACGGGCAAAAGAAAAACAAACACATATACAGGAACGCCCTTAGGAGTGTCAATTTAACCCTCAAACTCCCAAGTGTGCCAAATATCAATATTCAAGAAAAATCCCAAATTTAATTTTGTAAAATATTGAAAAACTAATGGTACCATGTAAAAGTACTGCCAAAGAGGTTTCATTTGAATGGTCACACCATAGGGTTTCGTCCACAGACTCAAAAGTTAGAACTACACTACATGTCTCCATTATTGACTCTGGGCGTCAAAGGGTTAGGTCTCAAGCTCCTCGTGTGTCAAGTTAGCCTGTTCGTATCCCTTTTAGTTTTCACAAACCATCAACGGAGCGCAGTAAAACCACGGTGGCTAAGCAAGCGCGACCACGAGGTGTTGGCTGCAGACGGGTAATTCGCGCGTTTTCTCGTGGTGCGCGTTCGTGTATGCTTCATTCGCGCGTTTTACGATATTTGACCAGTGCTTTCTGCTTCACTCGACAACAGAATCTCCCAATCGCCCTAGGCAACCGCAAGCCGACTACCGGTTCGTGATTTAATTACAAGCCCGTTAAACCGCCAGATAGCTATCACTTAAGGTTTCGAAATCCAATGCCAAAGAGTGCAAAGGATAGAAACGGAACGCTAAGATTATTTGAACGATAATCGTGCAATACGGATAATATTTACTGTTTTTTGGGGTTATGAACAATCGAAGGCACGAGGCCTCCTCGTGGAAGACACAAACAGCATATCAAAAGACAAGCCGCAGTAGTTAGCTTATATTGGCTTTTCTAATTTCGAGGGTTGGTCATTTCATGCAAGGTCTACCACGCATTGTTTACACAGCCCCTCTCTTAAGATGTCACTGATCCGTAAACACTTGCTTTTATGCTACGCTATTATCATGTAAGCTTTAATCTTACTTCCCGCCGCTACTTAACTAGACAGAGAGAGCTCGACTATGATAAAAAATAGACTCTCTTGCCCGTGCTGTTGTTAAATTTTCTCTTAAGGAGGGCTGAAATATGAACAGCACCACAGGAAAGTACTGCTCAATAGCTTTCATTTGAATGGTCACACTGTAAGAGTTTGATCCGCGGACGCATGTTTAAAATTACGTTGCACAGCATAATAAATTGTAAAGTAACGAAAAGTATTGCTCTAATTCTTTCATTTGAATGGTTGCTGCGGGATTTCAACCACATCTACACGACTCGAAGTTTCGATTTAGGGGGTGGGAAGAGTTCATAGAGATGAAAAATTCCACACCTTTTTGCGGTAGCTTCACACTTGGGAATCTTGAAAGCTGCCAAAAAACAAAAGAAGATGCCATTAATATAATCCAAACGTTAGACAAGGCGGCAGGTACATTAGCTTAACATGTCTCCTAACTAACCATTTAGTTATTAATAGTCCCACTCTTATAATAGGCTCACAATAGCTTTTGTGTCCAGTTTAATTAACCAGTGTCGGAACGACTCTACGGACAAGTGCATGTTTATAAATAAACTGATCGAGAAAGCTCCAGAACAACGTTTGTATGAGTAAAATTACTCTAGCATTTCGAAATTCAGTAATATGACTGTAGCGTTTTGTTCTATGGACAAGACCCCCCAGTTGTGATCTTCAAAGTGAAAGCTAGCTGCTGAGAAGTATTTTTCCTGTGGTGCTGGGTTTTTTTAAATGCTGTACAAGGTGGTTAAAGCTTCATAAACGAACCCCTAAAGTATCACCATTCAAATGAAAGCTATCGAACAGTGCTTTCCTGTGGTGCTGTTTATTATGCTGTACAAGGTGGTTCTACCTTCGCGTTTTATAATTACTGATCCTCATCAAATCCTATTGTTCTCTCTCTGCATTATATCAACGATTGCAGTTGATTCCAAGTGTCTGAGGAAAACGGGTGCGGTCCTTTTTGTTAGCAAGGGAAATTATCAGGGGTAATACTAAACGTGCTAAAACAGACTAACTGCAATATTTTTGATATTGCAGTGTGCACGATGCAATATTAAAAATATTGCAGCGTGCACACTGCAATATTAAAAATATTGCAGTTAGCCCGTTTTTACCAGGTTTAAGTATCCCGCCCTGATGATTTCGTTATTAAAAGACCGTTTGGGTCTTACCCTTATTATTTTTGCCGCTAACATTTGTTTAAATTGGAATCCCACTATGTAATGTACAACTGAAGATAAAACTTTCTAAAATAAACAGTACACAAGAAAACTATTCCAGGAGATATGTGAACACAAAGATATTCAATTTATTATAAATCGTAACTTGTTTACACCTCATACAAGGACTGATTACAAACTTCACTTGTTTCTGGCTCAATGGATTTTTCCTTTAACCCCTTTCCTTCTTTTTGCTCACTGCACTTATGTTCATCATCTTCCTTAATACATTTTTCTTCATTTACCTCGACATTAATTCCAACATGTTTTGAAGTCGTTCCCTGCAAGATTTCACTTGCTTTCCTCCTAAGTGTCGATGACGTACATTTATACGCCCTTTTCCCCCCTTGGTACACGTTCACCGCCATCATACAATCGCTTATAGCACAACTACGCCGAAGGGAATGATTGGTATAGTGTCCATCGAACCCCCCTTTTTTCATAATTTTCTTTACCACATTCCCCAAAGTTTCTCTCCTCGTTCCTTTTTTGTAATACCTCTTGGCTTATGCAAAGCTCGCAAATAAAACACGTTATCGCTGACTTCCATTGGGACATAAGACATATATTTCTTATACAGTTCAACCGGGCAACGATCTACATTAGTCTAATTCTTATATGCCCGAACAACTTTCCTTTTGATACGCAAATGGCCCAATCCCCCATTATTAGTCTTACTTATATCCTCGGTGTACTGCAAAAATTCACTCCCCGATGCGAACTCTGCGTGATAAAAATCGCTGATTAGTCCTCCGATGAACCCTCCATGCTTCCAACAAGTGAGCTAGGTACTGAATAAAATGACTGAGTACTCTGGGTTATAAAGTATGCAAATTTTTGTGAACATTCTCGTCAACAACAAATAAATTCAATACTAATGTTCACGCCTGATCGTAGTTACATAATCCTCACAACAACTGAGGAATTGAGGGTTATGTAATCGCCACCGCACTGTATAGTGTACGTAGTCACAAGAAGTGCTAATTTCATTGTTATAGCTGTATTCAAAATCAATGTAACAGCCAAAGGGGCGGCTAAAATCGAGGATATAATGTATAGGGAGAACAATACGATTTTGTGAGGATAAATTGTCATTAGCTAAATAATCTTCACAACAACTGAGGATTTGGGGGTTACGTAATGGCCACCACACTGTATACGTAGCAACAATAAGTGCTAATTTCATTGTTATAACTGTATTCAAAATGAAAACAACAGCCAAAGGGGTGGCTAAAATCGAAGATACAGTGCAGAAAGAAAACAATGGGTTTTGATGAGAAACAGTAATTATAATAGATAATTACTGAGGCTCACAGCATTATTAGGTATATTGCAGGCAGCTTCGGGCTGCGCCCTCAGCTGCCTGCAATATACCTAATAATGCTGCGAGCCTCAGTAATTATCTATTAAATAAAAGAATGCCTTAAGTGTGACCATTCAAATAGCACGCAGCAGTTGAGCTGCGCTTTTCTGGTGTTGTTGCTCTCACAATATTTTAGAAACTTAAATTCAAATTGTGAGTTTGGGAACTCATGGGAATAAAGGGGTTTACGATTTAAAGTAAACAAGATGTACAAGGAAGGAAAAGCGAAAATATACCAAACTAATTAGCACGGATATTACAATGGGTCTGTGTTTATCATTTGACACCCGCAGTAATCGCTATTCTTAAACAATTAAATCTCCCCTGGATAACACAGCGGGAAACGAACACGCTAAAGCTTCCCGCGAAGAGCTCCGTGCTAAACAACAAACAGAATGACGAACACTCTTGGCCGTGGTTACGCCACAGGAAACGCTAACCACAAAGCAAACAGCTTTATTGTTCTGTTAACTCGCACCCTCTCAACAAAGGAAACGTGTTAATTCGAGTTAACGAAGTGGGCCTCTGGCGAAATCTTGGAGTTTGTAAACAGTTTTGTTACAGGAAAACTAATAAACATAATTTTATTGCATTCACGGGAACAAAAACACAATGGGGCGTCAGAAAATGATTGCAAGCTGGACTCCTGCATCGTTATACCCCAGCCAGGTTCACAGAAAACGCTGTTGTTATTTTGTTTTTATAGCCGCAAGGAAAACGGAGCAAAAACACCTTGTTTTTAATCCATCACGTCCCGCGAACTACAAATCTGTCAAGCTGTGGAGCACAATAAACAGCACCACAGGACAGAAGTGTTCATTAGCTTTTAATTGAATGGCCACACTTAGGAATAGCAAGGACCACCTCATGCAGCATAATAAAGAGCACCGCATGAGCGTACTGCTAAAAAGCTTTCATTTGAATGGTCACACTTTAGGATTTCGACCACAGACTCAAAAGGCAGAACCACCTTGTACAGCATAATAAACAGTTCCACAGGAAAGTACTGCTCAGTAGCTTTCATTTGAATGGTCACACTTTAGGGTTTCATCCAGACTCAAACGTTAGAACCACCTTGTATAGCATAATAAACAGTACCACAGGAAAGTACTGCTCAGTAGCTTTCATTTGAATGGTCACACTTTAGGATTTCATCCAGACTCAAACGTTAGAACCACCTTGTACAGCATAATAAACAGTACCACAGGAAAGTACTGCTCAGTAGCTTTCATTTGAATGGTCACACTTTAGGATTTCATTCACAGACTCAAACGTTAGAACCACCTTATACAGCATAATAAACAGCACCACAGGAAAGTACTGCTCAGTAGCTTTCATTTGAATGGTCACACTTTAGGATTTCATTCACAAACTTAAAAGTTAGAACAACCTTGAACAGCGTAAAAAACAGTACCACAGGAAAGTATTGCTCAATAGGTTTCGTTTGAATGGTCACACTTTAGGACTTCATCCACATACTCAAAAGTTAGAACCACTTGTACAGCACAATAAACAGTACCACAGGAAACTACTGTTCAGTGACCTTCATTTGAATGGTCACACTTTAAGATTCCATTGACTAACTCAAAAGTTATAGAACCATCTTGAACAGCAAGCGATTAAGCGGACAACAGGAACGTACTGCTCGATAGCTTCAATTGAATGGTCACTTTAGGATTTCATTCACAAACACAACAGTTATAGAACTGTCTAGAACAGCACAATAGGAAATTACTGCTCGATTACTTTCATTTAATTGTCTCACTTCAAAATTATATTTATCGAATCAAACGTTTAAACCACCTTATACTGCATAATAAACAACAACCAACAAAGGTTAAGTACTGCCCAAAAGCTATGGTAGATATATACAGAGAAAATTATAGGCAAACTCTGTAATTTACAAAGTTTATTCCTCACGCAAGATGACGTACTAAATGTTGGGACGCAGTCTAAAACATCCCCGACTGTCCGGCGTAAAGAGGGGACAGTCTTACAGAGAGACAAAGTTTAGGATAAAAGTCCGCATTAGGGACGTGTCCATCTTCGAAGTATACTCGTTTAGCGGTGTTTGAGAGCATTGCGAAAGCATCACACAAAGCGTTTTCAATGTTCACGTATTCGTTCGTCCGCACAGCAGGGGGTTCCTTTCCTTTTCGCATTATTTGTTTCTGAACACAAGCAAAAAACAAGTCTACACGTCCGTCGAAGATTACGTGGTAGGTGTTTATTTAAGAGAACTGCCATGCGTAGAAGATAAAAAGGGACTGAAGTGGGGCAGGCACCAACTACAGGCGCTCTAGGTGTCCAACGTAGAGACGGTTAAAGAAGAAATTAAGTACGAAGGGACTAACGCTACGTGTCCGCCTACAAAGGTGTCCGTTAGCCCGGGACCGTTACGTGCTTCGAAAAGTGTCAACACAAAGCGGTTTTGACGCTCACGTATCCCTCTTTCTTCATAGCAGGAGATTCCGTCCCTAAGCGCTTCATTTCATATTCCAGTCACAAACAGTAAAGAACAAAACATTTCAAAAACAACATAGAGCTGCGTGGTTTCTAAATCGCTAACACAAGCACGTAGGTTGGAGGTGCTTTCACCGTTTACCTCCCATATAGTTTTGATTTAACTTGACACTGTGAAGGTTGTTTGTCGTCATACATTTTTATATTCAGCGTCTCTAGTGTTGTTACGTTTTCTAACTGTTGACTTAAACTAAAACGTATGTAAATTTTGCATCTGGCCAATCACGACAAACAGAAACAATACAATGAGCCAATCAGAACGCCAAGCGCAGGAAAAAAGCGCGCCAAACAAAACAGAAACAGTGTGTTTTTTCCGGTTAAGGCCACGTGTGCGCCTTACAGAGACAAGACCGGAACCGTGTTTCGAAAAGCGTCAACACAGAGCGGTTTCGACGCTCACGTATTCTTCCGTCTTCATAGCAGGAGATTCCGTCCCTAAGTGCTTCATTTTATATTCCAGTCAAACCGTAAAAAAGAACAAAACATTTCAAAAACAACATAGAACTGCGTGGTTTCTCGATCGCTAACACAAGCACGTAGGTTGGAGGTGCTTTCACCGTTAACCTCCCAGATAGTTAAGATTTAATTTGGAGACTGTTGTTTGTCGTTGCATAAATTTATCTTCAGCGTCTATGGAGTGGTTTACTTTTGTAATTGTGGTTATGAAGGAAAAACGTATGTACCTTTGACATCTAGCCAATCACAGCCTATGCAAATAATAAAACGAACCAATCAGAACTTCAAGTGAAGCAAAATAAAACGAAATCGGCGCCAAGCGCAGGAAAACACGCTACACAAATGGGAAAAACCCAGCGTGTTTTTCTGGTTAAAGTCAGATGTGACAGCTCTTTTTAAAGCACCTCCAGATATCAACAAAAGTAAAACCAAAGTATTACATTAGAGCGGGTTTTCAAGTTTTGCATTGCTACGCTTTGTGATTGGCTAAGAAATTTCGCGCCATTTAATCAACCAATCAGAAGTGAAACCAAAACCAATCGTGGGTTACTCGCACGCGTTTTCCCGCGCTTGGCGCCGGCTACCTGTATTTGCTTCGTGTTCTGATTGGTTCATTGGATTGTCTGCGCTTGTTGTGATTGGCTAAGAAATTTCGCGCCATTCAATCAACCAATCAGAAGTAAAATCAAAACCAATCGTGAGCTGCTCGCACGCGTTTTCCCGCGCTTGGCGCCGGCTACATGTATTTGCTACGAGTTCTGATTGGTTCATTGGATTGTCTGCGTCCGTTGTGATTGGCCAGAGTGATTAATTTGGTTTTGACAGTCAATCAAAAACCTTTCAACAGTGAACTATCTTTCACGAACACCTATCTAAAGTAGACATCTCTGCTAAACGGACACGTCATTAAGCAGGCAACTCAAAAATAAACACCTTAGATGGACACTTCTATAAAGTTGACCCCTTCGTCTTCGACGAACAGCTCTTTAACCCTTTAACTTCCAAGAGTATCAAACATCAAAATTCAAGAAAAATCCCAAATTTTAATTTGTAAAATATTGAAAAACAAATGGTACCATGCAAAAGTACTGCTGAAGACGTTTCATTTGAATGGTCATACCATAGGATTTCATCAACAGACTCAAAAGTTAGAACAAATGGTACCATGCAAAAGTACTGCTGAAGAGGTTTCATTTGAATGGTCACACCATAGGATTTCATCCACAGACTTAAAAGTTAGAACAAATGGTACCATGCAAACGTACTGCTGAAGAGGTTTCATTTGAATGGTCACACCATAGGATTTCATCAACAGACTCAAAAGTTAGAACAAATGGTACCATGCAAAAGTACTGCTGAAGAGGTTTCATTTGAATGGTCACACCATAGGATTTCATCCACAGACTCAAAAGTTATAACAAATGGTACCATGCAAAAGTATTGCTGAAGAGGTTTCATTTGAATGCTCACACCACAGGATTTCGTCAACAGACTCAAAAGTTAGAACAAATGGTACCATGCAAAAGTATTGCTGAAGAGGTTTCATTTGAATGGTCACACCATAGGATTTCGTCCAGACTCAAAAGTTAGAACTACACGAAATGTCTCATAATCGAAACGGTCAAGGCGGACACTGATTCTCTAAGACGAACAGCTCTATAATTCCATCGGATCTTCTCCCACACTTATATCCCTGGGGGCAGGTTCTTTTTAGACACATTCCACAGATTACAATTACAAGTCCCTCGATATTTGTCCGAAAACAGTCTAAACAGTGCTAACAGAACGAACCTAGGCCTAAAAGATATCTTATGTGAAAACACGGTTCATTTGGGTGCGCAATTCTAGCCGCCTGGACGGGACGGGACGGGATAAGGAGGACTAAGAAGTTAACAGTACTTACTCCGTGGGATCTCCAAGTTTCACTCTGTACTCCTTTCCGCCGCTCTGTACCAAAGTTTCTTTCTTCTTCGAACCCCTTCTTCTAAACCTCCGTTTCTTTTCCTTAGGGTCACCTGACCCAGAACTCGCGCGCGACCTGGGCCTCTCATGACGATGACGATGCTTGTCTTTATGATGGTGGTGGTGATGATGATCAGGGGGACTGGAGAAGAGAAAAAATAATAATATTAAAGTGGCTCTGTCATCATTTCTAGTGTTGCGTTAAAAAAAGACATATTTACATCAGTGGAAATCCAACAATGAAGAAATATAAGTGCGTTAGGCTACAGATGGCCAGGATGGAAATGGATTGTGCTTTGAAAAACTCGCTGAAACTCAGATCACTTGATATCTTCATTTTATTGTTTTATAAGCATTTAGTGTAAAGGGTAGAGGTACTTAGTGTTTATTTGAGGCCGTTTTGACCCCAAAGCATCAAAATCTCCTTGACATAGCTCCTTTAACCCCTGATATCAGCATGCATATTCTCTACACTGTTCTCCATATGTTTCCCATGATACTGATAAGAAGAATTTGTTTAACAATCAAGACCTGTTTTTACTAGGTGATCATTTTCTTTATTCTCATGACCTTTGTGTTTAATTAAGCTGCGATATTTAAGGAGAAATTACATGCTGGTCACTCTCAGGGGTTAAAGGGTTAAACTATTCTAACACTCCCATCTCCTAGGCGAGTTGCTCCACAGACACCCCCCTCCCCGCCAATCCCCTCCCCCACCCTCCCCTCCCTCCAAAGCCGTCTTCATGGGTAAGTCAGGTGACTATTTCATCATCATTGATTTGTTTTTAACAAATAATCCCTCAAAATTTTCTCATGCTGGTATCTCTAACATTGGATTGAGTGATCATGGCCTTGTATTATGCTATTAGGAGTATCAGTATTACTAAAGCAAGCCCTAAGGTAATCACTAGTAGGTCTTTTAAAAACTTTGACCCAGTTAGCTTCAGGAATGATCTTTTACTGGCTCCATGGCATCTTGTTGAGATTGAAAACGATCCAAATAGGGCACGGGAAATGTGGAAACAAATATTTCTACACATTGCTGATACTCATGCCACCTTTAAAGGGGCAGTATCACGAGGTTCCACGCGCGGCACTGTTCACGATTCTTGCACCGGAATTTTGGACATATCACTGTTAAAAGTGATTTTTTTCTTTCTTCCGGCTATCAAAACGAATTTTTTGATTCAACAAATACCTCCACTTCTCGACGGCCTTTTTGAATTTGCGGAATCAAACTTGAAAACGTGGGCCGACGTTTTCAAGTTTCGACCTCGTGATACTGCCCCTTTAAGAAGGGCTCAAGGGTTTAAGAAGGATACTGCGGGCTCAATGTTTACAGCCGATCGAGTGAAATTTCTCCCCAAATGCTGAAACTCGATCAACGCTTCCAGTATTCACGAGTTAAAAGCACAGTAAGAACGGACGTCCAGCAGTGTTGATTCTATTAACCATTTATATGGACGTCTATCATTTTAGAGCAGTTTTCAATTGAGTATCGAAAGTAATTACACAATTGCTTTGGTTTTGCATTGCTTCGCTTTGTGATTGGCTAAAAAATCTCGCGCCACTTTCTTGACCAATCAGAAGTAAAATCAAAACCAATCGTGACTTGCTCGCACGCGTTTTCCCGCGCTTGGCGCCGGCGACATGTAATTGCTTCGAGCTCTGATTGGTTCATTGGATTGTTTACGACTGCTGTGATTGGTCAGAGTAATTACTTTGGGTTTGGTTTTACGACACTCAATTGAAAACTGCTTAAAAACACAAAAACCGAAGTAATCACTCACGCCAATAACAACGTACGCATGGAATCTAGTGAACCAATTAAAGCTCGAGAAAATGCAAGTCACGATCCGTTTTCCGTTGAGTGTCGTAAAACCAAAACCAAAGTTATTACTCTAGCCAATCACAACACACGCAGACAATCCAATGAACCAATCAGAACTCGAAGCAGATACGTGTAGCCGGCGCCAAGCGCGGGAAAACGCATGCGAATAAGTCACGATTATTTCTGATTGGTTGAGAAAGTGGCGCGAGATTTTTTAGCCAATCATAAAGCGTAGCAATGCAAAACCAAAGCAAACACGAATTACTTTGGACACTCAATAGGCCATTTGCACGATGACGTCATATGACTACAACTACCAGAATCCTTCAGTATTTTGTTTTGTTGTGCAAATTAGGGCTATTGTTATTTAAACCGCACTGGGATTACAAAATTTAAATAAGAAAGGAAAAACGAAATGAATTCTGGTAGTTGTAGTCAAATGACGCCATCGTGCAAATGGCCTATTGGAAACTGCTCCAGCAAGCGCATCGATAGCTTGCGTGGCAGACGTTCGAAGGGGAAGGGGAAAGGGAGAATTCAGGCGCGCGAGAACGCGAAGGGCGCGCGTTCTCGCGCGCCTGAATTCGCCCCTTCTCCTTCCCCTTCGAACGCCTGCCACGCAGGCTAGCGCATCGAGGGAGCCCCCCCAAAAAAGAAACATACTTAAGCGATTTGTCATCATCATCACCATCATCCTCATCGTTATAATCCAACAATACAGGAGGCAAAGGATTCTTCGGTTTTTTCAACGCAGACTTCAAAGGTTTCTTCAAGCTGCTGTCGACGGATGGAGCGGTGTCGGATGTGGCAGCTGAGCCGGACACTCCCTTGTCTTTTATGATCTCGGGTTCCGCTTTAAATGAAGGGCGTTCCTTCTTGTTTATCACTGTCGGAATATCTTCGTCTCCGGTGTCGGAAGACGAATCTGGTTCGGGTTCTCTCGAGGGTTCCTCCTCTGGTGTGGTTTCTGTGAAAGGGAATGGAATAAAAACACTTAATGACTGGTTCCGAGTGAAACAGCGAATTTTGTTTCCCGAGACGAAGTCGAGGAAACAAAAATCACAGTTACCCGAGGGATCAGTCTTTAAGTGATTTGTTATATAGCAACACAAAAAACACAACACAGTTTGAAAAACGCGCCGAGCACTCGAAGTAAACATCAATCGCATCATAATCATGCCACCTTTTGTCACGGTCTGATCACGTGCGCTAGCGGGCAACAGTGCACTGTTACCCCGCTCATGAACGTTTGGCGAGAAACAGTTTGTTTGTTAGATGTCATGTGACCATGAATAAACCAATGAATGCGCGCGTTGTATTAAGAAAAACTCCAGCCATAAAACAACATCTGTTTCACTCTCAGAGTTAAAAATTTAGTAAGAATGCGGAAAACCAACGCATTTCGTAGTTGAAACATAGAGAACTGACTGAGAATGTCAACAATCTATCTTACCCATTGGTGTACTGTGCATGGGTCCATCTGACGCGTAGAACGGAGCTGTAAATACAACAAATGAAACGATCACAAAATGAAATACAGTATTAACAAAAATAATGTATTAAGCACGAAAGTATTAGATAAGGACACTGTTTTCACGTCCCTAACTAGAGACGGGGCTGCCATTTCTTCGTGGTCATCCGAGCCACCATTTACACATATTATAGCGGCAAAGGAAGCACCTTCGTCCTCAGTTATTTTAAGACCCTGGGTGTTGATCCGGCCAAGGATCTAACCCGCGCCTTCTGTTCGGCAGGTCAGCGCTCTACTAACTGCGTTGTTAAAAAGAGAATGAACAAAGATGACATGAAAACCTTTTTTGTTTTTCTTCTTTTTTGGTATTTTATCCTTTGGCCATCCATTTTCACTTGGAACTACGGATCAAAACAAAAAAAGCATAAATTATCAGAAGTACATTGACAGGTTGGAATGGGGAGGCGGGAGGGGAGGGGGGGAGGGGAGGGGGGGAGGGGAGGGGGGAGGGGAGGGGGGGAGGGGAGGGGGAGAGGGGAGGGGGTATTGATAAGGGGCACTTATTAACAAAATCAACTTCAAAAGGAGGGTGCGGAATTATCCGAGAGTGGGGTCTTATTGAAAGGGAAGGACAGCGCTAAATTGAATCATTATGCCATGTCATTGTATCTGTAATAGTTAGAATATTGTTTTATATTGCTTGAATTTTGGGTTATTAATAACATTGTCCCTGAAAAGCCCCTATGGGGCCCCCTTAACAGGGCCGTTCTCAAAACCACCACCCTGTATAAAAAATTATTAATAATATTATATTAATAATAATAATAATCCCCCCATGGACTACTACCTTGGCGTGGTGGGGAGGCTTGCACACCTCGAAGATTATAATTATTATTATTATTATTATATTATTATTATCATCATCATCATCAATAAACTATTGTATTATATTCTGATGTATTATATTGCATTGCATCGTTTTGTATTGCATTACATTGCACTGTATCGGATTAAATTGCATTGGATTGCATTGAATTGTATTGCATTACATTGCATTGCATTGCATCACATTGCACTGTATTGGATTAAATTGCATTGTCTTGCATTGAATTGTATTGTATTACATTGTGTTTCATTAGATTGCATTGTACTGCATTGCATTATATCGTGTTGGATTGCATTGTATAGCATTGCATTGTAACGTAGCAGTTACAAAATAGTGTTATCGTGTGTATCGGCCGTAAGGACGCTGGATAGAATGACGTACTTTGATCATCCTCTGAGTCTGATGAATCGGAGGCGATGCCGGTTGACGGCCGTTCCTCTTCTTCTCCTTCTGAAGAAGATTCTGGTTGAGTAGTGCTCGCCTCTGTAAAACAAACAAATAAATCAACATTAGAAAAGCTCATGACTTAACCATTTAATCCCAGACTCAATCCGTTTAGTGCAGGCGAAATCCTGATACGACCGTTCAAATGGAAGCTATTAATCAATAAAATTTAGGGCACGCAATTCTCTTTTCTCTCAGTTTCCCTTCCTCCATCGCATCTACAGCAATATATAGCATCATAACTGTTATATTACCTGACTTCTCCGGTTGTTCCCACATTTTTCTTGCCAATTCTAAAAATAAACATATAAAAATACCACATAAGTTACAACGTAATATAGACTGCAAAACATTCCAGCGAAAAAAGCAGCGAGAGCCGTGGCGGCCGAAAAGAACTGGGTCAAGTCTGAAACGCAGAGTGAGACTGGGGAGAGACGCTGAAAATAAAGTTAAAATCAACACTGTTAGCGGAAATAAAAACAGTTCTCACCAATTTATAGAGTGTTTTCACTCACGTGGTCTGCAGCTATGCTAATTTACTTGAACAAAACAAAGTATTTGCATTAGAAAAGAGGTCAATCCCCACGGGATTAGCTTGGGACACCAATATGGCCGCCGTTTTATTGTTTTGGGACACCAACATGGCCGCCGTGACGTCATGTGAAAACACTCCATAATAAAAATAAACGAAAAGAAACGGCGTTTTGAAGTCATACTGGCTTATTTTTATTATAAATTGCTTTTCTGAATCTTTACTCATTAGTTCTCACCAAGTTCTGGATTATCCGGGTATTTAGGCTTTGGTAATAACTCTCCATCTGAAAATAAAAAATCATGAACTGGGGATAAGTGGAAAGCGTGGTTGCGTGGAGGTTGAGTGGGACTGGAGAGAGCAGAGGCGGCGGGAGAAGCTGCAAGGCTCAGCCCCGGGACAAACGTCGAACTTTTCATGAGTCGAACTAAATTCAGCGAATTAAGTTCATGAGAAGTTCGACGTTTGTCTCAAATAAATTCGACGGACTTTACTTGGATCGACCGACACGTTCTATCCCAGACGGATAGAACGACAAAAATCTACTTTGAATTTGGTTCCTCCGAATTAAGTTCGACGTTTGGCCCAACTGACGAAAATAATTAATTTGGGTCGACCCAAACTACAATTTAGTTCGAGTCATGAAAAGTTCGACGTTTGTCTCAGACCTAAGCCTAATAAAGTACCAGTTTGGTCAAATTTTTATCTATTTCTTTTCGACAGGAAATGATGTGCTTACTAGCCTGTCCAATCAGTCCGATCACGGGAAAGCGATTTTTTTTTTCGACTATACCGTATTACGTTTTGCATTTTCACTGTCGCCATTAAATTGCCAAGCTCCATGCATAAGTTCCAAACGCAACGCAAAGATAGCCAGCGAAGTGACGTCAGGGACTCACAGAATTGTTCCCAGGATCCTCTCTTTTCGGTAGAAACGACAACACTTTGTTGATTTTCGAAAGAGAAATCACCTGTTCGATGTTTTGAATGATCAATAATAGGTGTTGCAGAACTATTGTTGGTCAGCTTTTGTGGTGGGGTGTGGGTATGTTTCATTTTCCAGGGCTCGAAATTAACACTCGCAAACTCGCAAAATGCGAGTGGTTTTTGGAGAGTCAAAAAATATCCTCCAGCAAACATTTGCGAGTAAGTATTTCTCTAATAAAATTTGGAGTGAACGTTCTTGGAGAATGTCGTGGTGTTTTGTGTTAGCCACTTGCCAGCGGCTTTACACGGAAGCTATGCGCTTTTATCTGTGCATTCACATTTTGTTGGAACCAGCAACGTGACAGAAGAGAATGAATTTCACGCTTTGTGAGTCGCTTTTGTTATAGATGTCTAAAATAACCACTTTCTCAAGAGGCCCTCGACCTCTTAAGACTACCGGTAACGTGACCGACGATGACGTCTTGCCCGACAACCCCGAACCGACAAAGAAAAAACAGGACAACGGCAAAGAAGACCACAAAATTTAAGTATTTCTATCTTATTTTCAGAGTCATCAAAGACAAAAAGACTGCAAAAAAAATAGCTAGTGGCCTTACTAGTTTTGCTAGTAGAAAAAAAATCTTACTTGCGAAACTGTGCTAGTGGACTAAAAACTCAAATTCGACCCTTGTTTTCTTTTGAATCTTTTCTTTTCCGTCAAGTGGCGATCGAAGTACCAAGAAACTGCCTCAATACTGGCGATAAGAAAGAATAACGGACAATTCGAGCATGTAAAGTCAACTCTCTCTTGACGTACATCTCTATGAAACGGACACCTCTATAAGATGGACAACTGGTGTTGGTCCCTGCCGTTTTTCAGTCATTTTACTGTAACTAAACTCTCTGTATGACGGACACCTCTATAAGACGGAAAACGGACACTTTGAATTCGTCAACGGACACTTGAGAAGTGCTTTTTTTTTTAGTGAAAAACACTTCAAAACGGAAATGTAGGTGCTGAATATGACAACAAATTACAAATTGTTTTTTTATTGCTGTTGTGTAGACATGTTCCAGTTTGCAACACGTACTGCTCACTTTTCAGAAGCAGTTAACTATTTATTGTAATAAACAAACGAGTCCACTTTTGTAATATTATTTTTGTTTCAGTTTGTAGGCTTTGCTCAAGTTAATGACTTTAAACGGACTGAAAAAAGACGTGTATTCATTGTGCATAGGTTCAGCTTTATTGTCTCAGAATTACTGGTGTCACGTTACCTCGACTCTCTATAAGCCGGACACCTCTCGAAGACGGACGGTTGGGGCCGGTCCCGACGGTGCCATCTTAGAGAGAGTTGACTGCACAACTACTCACTGTACGTACCTGGCATGCTGGTATCTTCGTCTCCCAAAGTTTCTGTACCATCATCCGTAGTAGTGTAACGACTGGTCATGCTGCTACGGAAACCGCTACTCGACGGCTCCGTGGTAGACGTGCTCGTTGCGTTGCCTTCATCGTCAAAATCGTACGGCGTACGAAGCGGAGCCATTTCTCCAGGGTGGTATGAGCGTTTCTGGAAAGAGAAAAGAGCAATTCTCAACAATTCAGAAAACGTTTTAAGGCGTTGTGTTCCCCTGTAGCCTCCTTAATTAACACATCAACTGCTCAACGTAGGAGCGGCTGTTCACAGCGGTCAATCGTATGCGTAGTTCCAAACAAAATTTGTAAACGAAATCAGAAGAATGTGGAATCTTCTACTTTAAACGAAGAACTTAAGGCCGTTTCTAACACTTCATTCTTTGGACATAATAAACTACTGAAAAACGAAGAAAAAAATACATTTCATAGGCATTTTAAAGATTTTAACAACCAGTTTTGCAAGCTTAAGTGACTGCATCTCAAAGCATTTGAATTTAGAACTGGTGTTAGCTTATCGCGTTTGACACTCTGTGGGTGATTACAGGTCTAGAAAATAAACTTACAAAGTGTTGCGTGGGTTTGTGTATCCCATAATTCTTGTCCCCAGTCTTCCACCGCATGTACACGTTCTTAAATTCCGTTCTCACCTAAAGAAGCAACAAAAACTTGTTCATTTTTTTTTCTTTTTATTATCATTTATTTATCGATATATTATCATTAATTGTATTGCTAGTGACCTAGCCATCCTCATAAATCCGCGGAAAAATTAAGCTTTCTATCTATATAGGATGGTTTTATATCAGAAAAGTGACAAATTACTTACCGTTTTATCCAAAAGAAGATAAAATACAAATATAAACAAGCCCTGTGAAAGGAGAAAAAAGATGAGAAGTTTAAAAGGACAGTTCCAGAAACATAAGGGGCGCTCGACTGGAAATAGACGGAATTACTTAACTCTGTCGATGAAAATATCCTGAAGTGTGACCATTCAAATGAAAGCTACTGGGTAGTACTTTCCTGTGGCGCTGTTTATTATGCTGTACAAGGTGGTTCTAACTTTTGAGTCTGTGGACAAAATCCTTAAGTGTGACCATTCAAATGAAAGCTACTGAGCTGTACTTTCCTGTAGTGCTGTTTATTATGCTGTACAAGGCGGTTCTAACTTTTGAGTCTGTGGATGAAATCCCGCAATGTAAGAATTTAAGTGAAAGCTACTGAGCAGTACTTTCCTGTGGTGCTGTTTATTATGCTGTACAAGGCGGTTCTAACTTTTGAGTCTGTGGATGAAATCCCGCAATGTAAGAATTTAAGTGAAAGCTACTGAGCAGTACTTTCCTGTGGTGCTGTTTATTCTGCTGCACAAGGTGGTTCTAACTTTTGAGTCTGTGGATGAAATCCTAAAGTGTAACCATTCAAATGAAAGCTATTGAGCAGTACTTTCCTGTGGTGCTGTTTATTATGCTGCACAAGGTGGTTCTAACTTTTGAGTCTGTGGATGGAATCCTTAAGTGTGACCATTCAAATGAAAGCTATTGAGCAGTACTTTACTGTTTGTTATGCTGTACAAGGTGGTTCTAACTTTTGAGTATGTGGATGAAGCCCTTAAGTTTAAAACATTCAAATGAAAGCTACTGAGCAGTACTTTCCTGTGGTACTGTTTATTATGCTGTAAAGGTAGTTCTAAATTTTGAGTCTTTCCAGTAGTGTTGTTCATATTAATTTCTCAATCTGCCAAGCGCATACTGTGAATGGGAGAAATGTAGCCATACCTGGGAGAAAGTAAAGCCTGCAAAGATATAATGGAACATGTCTAGTTCTTGATTCACCAGCAACAGACCGAACGCGAACGAAACACCAATCAACGGAAGAAGACCAGCAGTTGCACGTAAACCAGCACTGAAAAATAACACAACAGATTTTACAAATAGCCCTTCAAGGCTGTAGCCTGAAGCCAATGATACACGGTTCAACATTTGTTGAGCAACAAATGTTGCAGCCGCTGTTCAACAAATGTTGCCAGGGACAGTGTATCATTTGATGTTGAATGTTGAAATATCCCGTTCAACATGTTGAAAGTTGTTGAACGTTGTTGAACGAAAATAGAACTTGGCTCTATTCCGTTCAACAAGTTGCAACTTGTTGAACGACCTCAGTCAATCGTTTTAAAACGTTGAATGTGTTTTTCACTCATTCAACAAGTTGCAACCTTTTTCAACATTTGTTGCGCAAATGTTGTCGCTTAAGAGAAAATTTCAAGAAGCCTGGAGCTTAAACATCTGAGACTTAGGATGTTGAATTTTAGGAGCCCTGCCAAAAAAAAGACACCCTTGTGAGTTTCTAAGGTGTCATGGGCTTGATATGTTAAGTAAATTCCTTCGCATCATCTCAAAAGCGGACAAAGCAGTAGGACTGACAAAATAATAATGACAAGGGGCGTGAAATATCATCAAGGTTACAGTTTCCTTCAAAGGGACACTGTCCCGGCTGATATATCGTGTTTTCATGATTATGGAATCTCCTCACCCTCGGGACGGGAAGAAGTGTCCCGAGTCCCCTTTGGACGGACACTGTCCCGGCTGGTATATCATGTTTTCATGATTATGGAATCTCCACACCCTCGGGACGGGCAGAAGTGTCCCGTGTCCCCTTTAAAGGGACACTGTCCCGGCTGATATATCGTGTTTTCATGATTATGGCCAGGAGCTCGCTAAAGCTTGCTTTATTAGGAAGCCACGACGCCGACGGCAGCGAGAACGGCACAAAACAATAGGTTTAATGAGCGAAAACAATGCCTCTGCACGTGCATTTTACATTTTGGTGCATTTTTTAAGCCGTTCCATGCAAAACAACAACGTCAAATAATCAAATTATAGGTTTTGTGGAGAACGTGAACACGCGACGGTTAATTTTCCTTACTCCATTTGAACTGGAAAGCTATCCCTTCAAATTCAGCTCCTGGACAATCCAGTCACATTAGACAAACTAAACAAATCGGAGCAACTGTAAAGTAGTTTAAAATAGCGCGATTCCTTTTTTCAAGTGACGTTTTCCTTGGCGTTCATGCCGTCGTCGTCTTGAAATAGAAAGAATAAACAGCCAAAAGTGATCAAAGCAAAGAAGTATTAAGTAAAGAGAAAATAACGACTAAAAAGGTCAGAATTCCACAAGAATGACAATTTTGATTTCTTGACCGCCTGTCACGAAATTAAATTTCATGAACTGCAATCAACTTCAATCCTTGCAATCCTGGGGCCGGATTCACGAAACCCTCCTAAGTTAAGACATATCCTAAGTATTGTTTCTTAACAATAGCCTATTGTCATTCCAACAATAGGCTATTGTTAAAAAAACATACTTAGGATATGTCTTAACTTAAGAGGGCTTCGTGAATCCGGCCCCTGCACTTTATATCCAAACTGCTGCTTCTGTTTTGCTCTATAGAACCGTTTTATTCAATTATGTTGTATACTTGGTGACATTTAGCGATATAACATGGAAATAAGCTAGTCGAAATTTTGATATTTTGGCGAGACTGTGAACAAATAAAATGAATTACAAGGGTATAATAAAAAAAGTGAGCGTTAGGAAATATTGCAAACCAAAACGTGGAATCCTTAATATCGTTTAGCGCGCCATTTATTTGAGACAGGTGTGAATTTTTTGGGTCGTGTAAAATTAATTTTTCCCAAAAACAAGATGGCGTGGCGAACAAGGAAAGAATACGGTAGCAAATGAAGGTTGTAATCTTACTTTAGGTTGGGGTGTTCGTCATGGTGATGGTGGTGACGTCGGCGTCTCTTTTTGGACTGTTTTTGTAGTGAGATGAACAGCGCCATAATGAACACTAGTGTATTGAGCTGAAATAACAAAATAAAGCAGTTTTCAATTGAGTGTCGAAAGTAATTACACAATTGCTTTAGTTTTGCATTGCTACACTTTGTGATTGGCTAAAAAATCTCGCGCCACTTTCTCGACCAATCAAAGGTAAAACCAAAACAAATTGTTATTTGCTCGCACGTGTTTTCCCGCGCTTGGCGCCGCTGACATGTTATTGCTTCGAGCTCTGATTGGTTCATTGGATTGTTTACGACTGCTGTGATTGTACGACACTCAATTGAAAACTGCTCTAAACCAAAGAAATAAATACACATTGCAATGCAGTGTAATTAGAAAAATCAATTTTATAAGTAATAGAAATAGACCTTTTTACCAATACGGCAGCCATATATTGACCATGAGGTCCCATAATGACCATTGAAATTAGTTTTTAACAAAAAGTAATATATTCATTTCAAAGAACATTAATTATATATGAGTATTTCATATTGAAATAAAAGGTAGCATCAAGAGATTTTTTTTATGCTAACTTACCTTCTCTTAGCTGTATAATTAGAAACAATAGTTTTAAGTTTTTGAAATTAAAGGTAGGAGCAGAGATTTTGATGCCAACTTACCGCAACGACGATAATGAGTGGAATTGTGAAAGTCCAAATAAGTGTTCCGTCAGTTGACATCCAGCAACTGAAAGAAACGATCAAATTTTTTTTAAATCACCATCTAGAGCATCAGACCTCCACCGCGGTCAAACGTCCGAGGCGTTTTTCGTTTTATTTAGTGCGATTTTATTTAATATTAAATAGAAATATAGGCAAGGATGTATACAAAAATTAGTTGACGTTATTATCTTTTATTTTTTCTCAAAATGATGAGCTTTTTCCGTTGAAAACTGACCAAAACTCTTTGCGTTTGATCAAAATTATGTTGGCAAATGGCGCCGACGATTCTGCAGTTCACAGTTTTTAAATGCTTATAACTTTTTTTTAGTAAACTTTCCAAACGTTTGGTAAATTGACAGTGTATTGGCAATATATTAAACATTAAACAGTGAAAATGACAACCTTTAACTTTTAAGTACTTTGCTTAACTTTTGCAAATTTCTCTCAGGCATGAAAACACATCCCTGATTCGGCAAGTGAAGTCACCAACTTACAATTTCTCATTGCCATATCCTTCGCTCGCTAGACCAGCTGAAATTCCTACCACAATTGCCGGGCATCCTGGAAAATAAAAATATTCAATGTTTAAAAGAAGATAGAGTCAGCAGCATACACATTTTGAAAACATATATGGAAACCATATTTTGGTTAAGTGAAATCCTGAAGAATGGCCATCAAATGAAAGCTATTGAGCAGTACTTTCCTTTGGTACTGTTTATTATGCTGTGCAAAGTGGTTCTAACTTTTGAGTCTGTAGATGAAATCCTACAGTGTAACCTTTCAAATGAAAGCTACCGAGCAGTACCTTCCTGTAGTACTGTTTATAATGCTGTACAAGGTTGTTCTAACTTGTGAGTCTGTGGATGAAATCCTAAAGTGTGACCATTCAAATGAAAGCTACTGAGCAGTCCTTTCAAGTCCTGTGGTACTGTTTATTATGCTGTACAAGGTGGTCCTAATTTTCAGTCAGTGGATGAAAGTGTAACCATTCAAATGAAGAACATTAAAATAATACTCTCTTATAGCACTGGTTGTTTTCCAGTACTTTGCAATGTGAAATGCGAAGGGCTTTCTCAAGAAGAAACCATATCCAAAAAAGAATTTCAAAAAAGGGTCACAGCCTGGGGCAGTCGCCGCGCATTTAACCACGGAAAGTTTTATTTTAGAAACGTAAAGAAATGACTTTCATCACGAATTTGGAAAGAAGTTTCATTGAATTTGCCAAGCAACACTGGACGACACACTGCAAGGCTTGGCGCCTTTTCGATCCCGCAATCCAATGCACAGTCACTCGCCCCAGGCTGCCAGTCTTTTTCAAAGTGGTCTATCTGACTTACCCCAACCCATGAAGTAGTAGAACGACATTTTTCCAGTGTCTATGTTACGCTTCTCTCTGAGCCTGCGATACATGTGCAGTCCTTCCACAAACATCCACGAAAACGAGGCGCAGAAGAAATAGTGGAGACAAATGGCGACAAGTTTGCAGATTCTCTGCAACAAACAAAATACAGACAAAGTTACCAAGTGGCCCAGCATTTGAGACCGGTGCTCATCTTGGGTTACCGTAACACGAATGTCTCTAATCCCCCCTCCCTCGGATGGATGTTAGTCCACTGCAGGGTGTCCTGGTTTATATACCATGAAGTGACCAGGAGTAATAATACTCCCCCTTGGAAGGGATGCTAGTCCATCGACAACATACTCTCTGAAGTTTGATACGTTTCCCGAACAATTCGCCGGTACCCATGTGCGTGAATAAAGGAAAAGGAAACAGAATGTACCTGATCTGCAGTTCTGTTAATTCCTACGAGGAAAGTTAGCTCGGCAATGAAAATCGCCACAATCAAGTTCTTGTGGATTGTTATGGAGTTGCTCTTCAGTTTCCTGTGTAGAAAATACGAAAGATTCAATTATAAGCGTGATTTATCAAGTGCTGCAGTATGAATACAGAAATTAGACAAAAAGGAGCCAAAAACGGTTATTTAGGAGAAGGGACCGCTCAACTTTTTACTTTCTACTGTTACACAAGTTGTTCTTAATCGTCTCTAATTTTATGTACGTACGTAAAATGCACGTAAAAATTACGCGGCAAGTTGAAATCCAGCTTAAGGCTGGTTCTCATATAATCGTCCCGGTCGTCCCGGTCGTCCGAGTCGTTTCAAAAAGTACACGGACGACCGGGACGATCATATGAGAACACTTCTGAGACGACCCGGGACGATCGCAAACGACCCGGACGACTGGGACGATCGCGGTCGCTTGGATAGAACTGTGTTCTATCCGGACGACTGGGACGATCGTGAATAATCGGGGACTATAATATGAGAACTACTCTCAGGCGACCGGGACGACTGAGGCGATCGAAGCAACCCAAATCTACCCCAGAATGCAGTATTATTGCCCAAAACATGTTGTCGGACACAGTTTACGACTGCGCTATTGACGTTCGAGACGACCGGGACGACCATATGAGAACCCAAATCGCTTGAGTAGTCCCGATCGTCTGAGTCGTTTGCAAAAAACTTTTGAAACGACTCGGACGACCGAGACGACTGGGACGATGATATGAGAACCAGCCTTTAACAGCAAAAAAACACGATAAAACCATCTAACAGACAGGGTAGAAAACTTGCAAAGATGTCAAAATTTTCTCACGCCAGTTTATTCCAACACATCATTTCAATTTCTTAAACCTATAATCTCTTATAAGCTAATTCGGAGTTTTAAAAAACATGTGCGCGCGTCGGGATAAAAACAAGCATCAATAAAAAAAAAAAAATACAATAGAATTCAAATTCAATAACAAAAGAAGAGAATAATCTCGGGATAAAAACGCATGCCCACTGAACCTATTCTTCAAACTCCGAAATCGCTTGTTAACATACCTCATCAATATAAAGAGGAAAAAGGCGACGAGTAACAGGAAAAGTGAAATTGAAATCCCAACATACGTCACCAACCGCATGGCAAAGGCTGCCGTTTCAGGATACTGCAATGAAATAAGACATTTCTCATATTGGAGTTTTTATACTAGAGACGCATTATCCGTCCAGACGAATAATGCGTCTGTCATGTTATGCGTCTTGTGTAAAGACGGAACGAACAACTTGAGACGCATTATCCGTCTGGACGAACTTGGGCAAACATTTGTAGTTCGTCTGGTTATGCGTCTCTAGTATAAAGACGGGCACAAGACGCATTATCCGTCTGGACGAATTTATCTTGTGCCCGTCATTATACTAGAGACGCATAACCAGACGAACTACAAATGTTTGCCCAAGTTCGTCCAGACGGATAATGCGTCTCTAGTATAAAAACGGCCATTGTTTCGATTAAGCCTTTCACTCCTACAGTAACGTGATGTCGTCCTAATTCTTGAGTCTGTGGATGAGATTCTAAAGTGAAATGATTAAAATGAAAGCTACTGAACAGTACTTTCCTGTGGTTCTGTTTATTATGCTGTACAAGATGGTTCTAACTTTCGAGTCTGTGGATGGAATCCTAAAATGTGACCATTTAAATAAAAGCTGCTGAGCAGTATTTTCCTGTGGTACTGTTTATTATGCTGTACAGGGTGGTTCTAACTTTTGAGTTTGTGGATGAAATCCTTAAGTGTGACCATTCAAATGAAAGCTACTGAGCAGTACTTTCCCGTGGTGCGAATCCTTACTAACTAATTGAACCTTACCTGTAGGTTCAAGTCCGACAACACAGCAAAAGCTGTCATGTGTTTACAAGCGCACACCGTGTGGGTAATGTTTGATGACTTCAACTCGCAGCCATCACGTGACCATCCACCGCCCCGTGTGTCCCTATGGCAACGTGAACAATACAAAATTAATAAAGCCCGAACAAAACTCAAAAAAGCTCCAATACGTTTAAAAAATATTTACTCACGGTACTGAGTAGTTCCAGTGAACACAAATGTATGACGAGCGATTGATCTGAAAATAAGAACATTGCATAAACTAAAAGTCGATTGGTTTTGATTTGAGTACTGAAAGTAATTTCGCAATTGCTTTGGTTTTGCATTGCTACGCTTTGTGATTGGCTAAAATATCTCGTGCCACATTCTCGACCAATCAGAAGTAAAACCAAAACCAATCGTGACTTGCGTGCACGCGTTTTCCCGCGCTTGGCGCCGGCTACCTGTATTTGGGTAGTTTCTTGGTGTTGCGGATGGTGTGATCACCAAATGACGTAAAACAAAAGATTCAAAAAGACACTGAACAATACCCACAGCACAACACAAAAGCTAACCAACAATGACTTCCGCAACACCAAGAAACACCCTGTATTTGTTTCGAGCTCTGAATTTGGTTCATTGGATTGTCTGTGTCTCTTGTGATTGGTCAGAGTGAATACTTTAGTTTTGGTTTAGGTTTTAAGACACACAATTGAAAATTCTCTACCGTTTGAACCACAAGTGATGTAATACGCTTCTAACTTGTAAGCCCACGGATGATATCTTACTGCGACCATTCAAATGAAAGCTATTTACAATTGAACAGCTTGATAGCTCAAATGGATAAAATGTTGTACCAATTCGTAAGGTTATGGGTTCGAATCCTGTTTAAGCATGAATTTTTTTTTCACGTTTCTATGCAAATATCACTGCGAGGATCACAAATGATCACTCGTGTTTCATTTACAGCTGACAAAAAATAATCTCAATTCACATTCAAAGCAGTACTTTGTTTTGGCGCTGTTAGTATTTATACTACACAAAACTGGATTTTCATTTTAAACTTGGCAAAAATAAAGAGTCAACTCACTTGCTTAATGTCAGTTCTGTGAATAAAAAAAAAATAAACAAAACATAGAGGTTACGCACCCTTCGGTTGGCGAATGAGATATTTATTGGAATTTTCAGCGGCGTGTTCTCCATTCCAGGTAGTTTGACAGTAATCACATCAGTGCTGACTTCCACATTGTACTTCGTATCGCTGAAACAACATCAAAGCCACAATTACCAAACAATTTTACTTAACATTTAGGGTGTAGGGCTCCAAAGCCGCGGCCTGGAAATGGGCCACTGATCAGGCCCGCCAGGATCCATTGAAGAAAAGCGTCGGACTGCGGCGTGGGGACTACACAGCAAACATTTCAGGAATACAGTGGCACCTCTCCCTATCCCACTTCCTCTCACCTATCCGCACTCTTTGGGACCCAGTAGCGTGCATACGCTCAAACCTATATAATACTGACACCAAAAATGTAAACGGCGAGGGAAGGGCGAGATGTTGGCTTTCGCCTCCTTGGTAGAAGGAAAGTCAACCTTTTCACTCCCAGAGTCAATTATGGAGACATGCAGTGTAGTTCTAACTTTTGAGTCTGTTGACGAAATCCTATGGTGTGACCGTTCAAATGAAACCTCTTCAGCAGTACTTTTGCATGGTACCATTTGTTCTAACTTTTGAGTCTGTTGACGAAATCCTATGGTGTGACCGTTCAAATGAAACCTCTTCAGCAGTACTTTTGCATGGTACCATTTGTTCTAACGTTTGAGTCTGTTGATGAAATCCTATGGTGTGACCGTTCAAATGAAACGTCTTCAGCAGTACTTTTGCATGGTACCATTTGTTCTAACTTTTGAGTCTGTTGACGAAATCCTATGGTGTGACCATTCAAATGAAACCTCTTCAGCAGTACTTTTGCATGGTACCATTTGTTCTAACTTTTGAGTCTGTTGACGAAATCCTATGATGATGTGACCATTCAAATGAAACCTCTTCAGCAGTAATTTTGCATGGTACCATTTGTTCTAACTTTTGAGTCTGTTGACGAAATCCTTTGATGATGTGACCATTCAAATGAAACCTCTTCAGCAGTAATTTTGCATGGTACCATTTGTTCTAACTTTTGAGTCTGTTGACGAAATCCTATGGTGTGACCATTCAAATGAAACCTCTTCGGCAGTACTTTTGCATGGTACCATTTGTTTTTCAATATTTTACAAAATGAAATTTGGGATTTTTCTTGATTTTTGATCGGTTTTGGTACTCTTGGGAGTTAAAGGGTTAACATATGCACCACACAAGTTACGCACCTGATTTTTGTGTCAAATGACTTGGGAAGCAAATCTCCAATGTTTTGTATTATCATGAACCCAACTCCTAAGTTGTTATTTATTCCTGAAAAAAAATATTCAAGGGTGATTTACTTTTCTCGCTCAGAATGGATTGCCTGAGAAAACCAACGAGCCAAAGAAGGGCTTACTGCATGTCATTTCGATATTTTTCGAAGATGCCCGGTGACTTCCGAGAAAAATCCGAATATATTTTGAGTTATATTTCTGGGTTTTAACGCTTTTTGGCTTTCGGTTCGTCAACACTTAATACACAAGAGGCTAAATAAAAGCGAACGTAAAAACTTCCTATCTTCACTTTTTACAGTTCAAGAGGCATTGTCCTGCCGAAATAGCAAAATTTCACTCAGCTTATTTTCACATTATATCGCCAAATGCCACCAAATATACAACTTAGTTGGATAAAAAGATTTCATAGAGCAAAACAAAAGCAGTAGTTTGGAGATAAAGTGCAGGATTGCAAGGATTGAAGTGGATTACAGTTCATGAAATTTGATTTATTGACAAGTCAAGAAATCAAACTTGTCATTCTTGTGAAATTTTGCCTTTTCTAGTTGTTATTTTGTCTGTTTAGTTCATATTTCTTTGTTTCTATCACTTTTGGCGATGGTGTCTTCCAATTTCAAGATAATAAAGTAAGCTTAAAGCAAGCTCCTGGGGCCCGTTTCTCGGAATTCCCGGTAACTTTTCGGGCCCGAAGCCAAATATTGAAATCAAAATCTAAAGAATAAAAGCGCGGGTCCTAGCGAACAAACTAGTCCATTTTGTTTTGCTAACTGATAGTTTTATCGTATTATCTGCAAAACTTTTGAAACCTCGATCTTCAATGAAAATAAAACAGCTTTCCGGGCCCGGTAATTACCGGGTCTTTCGAGGAACGGCCCCCAGGTCATAATCATGAAACACAATATTTAAGCCAGGCCAGTGTCTTTTTAAGATAAAATCGCTATCTTCATGCGAGAGAAATCCTCGTACTTCACTGACGTTTTTATAGTAAACACCTCTCTTAGAATATGAAGTTTATAACTGATAGATGGAAACCAAAACAGACCAATATCTCTTCAGTGTGCTCTTGCCTGTATCTTGGCGTACATTCCGTTGTGTTAATTGAGTATAACGCTACATAATAAGAATGTCAAACAACTGAACGGCAGTAAAACACACTCGTTCCTCTCTCACCCTTCGTGTCGTGGAAGAAGGTCTTGGGAATGTCGATCCTATTGGAGATATTGCGCCAGATTTTGTATGGGCTGCTACTGTAAAGGTCACTCTTTGCTGGGTATGTCAATCCTTCAAATCCCTTGACAAACACTGGATGCAGCTCCATAACTAACAAGCAAATAACAAGACCGATAAGCAAGCTGTAGCGATGAACATTTAGTGATGAAACTTTTGCGCTCTATGAGGCAGTGTTTTTGTTCTGTTTAAGCTCTTTTCAATCTTGTGTCGTAAAACTACAATCAAAGTACGTAATCACTTTGGGAAACCACAACAAACGCAGACAATGAGAACTGAAAGAAACAAATACATGTAGCTGGGGACAAGCGTGGGAAAACGCGTGCGAGAAAGTCGCGATTGGTTTTGTCGGCATGCGTGTCTCTAACCAAGTCCAACCTCTTGGATGAATGAATCGAAAGTAACTAAGTGATTGCTTTGGTTTTGTGCATTGCCACGCTTTGTCGTTGACTGCGAAAACTTGCACCACTTTTTCAAGCAACCAGAACTAACTTGTGACTTGTTCCGCGCATGCGTTTATGCACGCACTAGGAAGAAACCCTCTCGGGATGAAATGAATCATGCACAGCTATTTAAATTAACGTTGTCGGGTGAAAGCTAAAAGTTCAAAGCTCAAATTCTACAAGTCAAGACCGAACGAGTAAAACGAGCACCTGTTCCAGGCATGCAGATAGTTGGGAGCGGTGAAACGAAAAGAAACGGCGCGAATGAGCGATGCGACGAGCGGGTAAAACGTTTATTTCGCGCCGCTCCCAACCATCTTGGCTTCTAGCTTTGAGCTTTCATCCGACAACATTAATTGAAATAGCTGTAAACGGGTTGTTATGACAGGTAGATATATTTTATGTACCTATATTAGGAGTAAGGATAGTGTAGGGTAGTATGATGTTCTCTGTATTTCTTCTGTATCGGTGCGAATCTCTCTTCAGGTAGGGCAGACTCCTCGCAAGATTTCCGCTAAAGTTCTCCATCTGGTGAAGGAGGGCAGCTGTACCTGCCGAGTGCTGTAAAAGAAAAAGAACATAAAACAGAGTCAAAAGTACAGGTTCAACTTGGGCGCAACTGGTAACGATAAGTCTTCACAAGACTAATGGCGCACAACTACCGAAGCTTAACCCGATTTCTGTAGCATGATGCGACTGAGAATATTACTACTCCACCCTGGATGGGATGCAAGTTCATCGCAAAGTTAACCCCAGCATTATGTCACCGGCATCCATTTATATACCCCTGGAAGGAGAGAGAACGTCGAGCAGAGTTTCTTGTATAAGGAAACAACGCAACGGCAGATACCAGCTTCGAACCACCGAACTTCAGGTTGAAAGTCCGACGCGCTAACCACTAGACCACCGCGCCTCCTGACTGGTCATTATCGAAGCTTAAAGAACTAAGAATTTCCAAAGTGCTGTCTACTCAAGGAAGAGAAGTGAGTCCCTCCATAACCGGGTTTCTGAGAAAGCTATTGATACATGTTTTTGTTGTCACCTGTTGAACATGATCCCACACATCCTTGTTGTCTGAACTGAACAACATACTGGCGGACTGAAGAAGAACCTGTCAACATATATCAAACGTAAAGTTAGTTAAAATGATGCAACAATTTACGTGTCTATGAATGAAATCCTACTGTGTGGCTACACAAGTGACAGCTATTAATCAGTATTTTGTGATGGTTCTGTGGCTTATTTGTAAAGTTTATGATACGAGGTTCAATCTTTGTTGATCAACAGATATAACGGCTGTTCAACAAATGTTGAACAGCGTATCGTGCCATGTTGAATGTTGAACGTTGTTGGACGAAAATAGAGACTCTAGTAAGGCTCTCTTTTGTTCAAGTTGCAATTTGTTGAACAACCACAGCCAATCATTTACCAATGTTGGATGTGTTTTCTACTCATTCAACCAGTTGCAACATTCTCAATAAATGTTCAACGATGCTGAACGATGTTGAACCGCTTAAAGGCCCACCTTCACCCAAAATGCTGTGCACGCCACGATCACTTTCTGAATAAAACGCTTGAATGCGTGCAACCAATCAGATCAAGCGTATGAACAATGGAGCATTTTAAAACAAAAACAAATGACCGCAACGTCTTTTGGGTGAAGGTGGGCCTTTAACGTTGAGTAAGTCGAGTAAGTTGTGAGCTTTCAAATGAAAGCTATCTAGAGTTGTACTTTTTTGTGGTGCTGTACATCATGTTTTAGGATGTAGTTCTAACAGTTTTGAATAGAAATCCTGAAGTGTGACCATTCAAATGATAGTGGCTATGAAAATGAAAGCCATCAAGCAGTTCATTACTGGGACGTTGTTCGTATGCTTATATCTCAAGTGAGAATTTTGCAAAAATTATACTATGGTTAGCCCTTTTACACCTAGAGTCAATTATGGAGACATGTAATTTAGTTCGATTCTAACTTTTGAGTCTGTGGACGAAATCCTATGGTGTGACCATTCAAATGAAACCTCTTCAGCAGTACTTTTGCATGGTACCATTTGTTCTAACTTTTGAGTCTGCTGATGAAATCCTATGGTGTGACCATTCAAATGAAACCTCTTCAGCATTACTTTTGCATGGTACCATTTGTTCTAACTTTTGAGTCTGTTGATGAAATCCTATGGTGTGACCATTCAAATGAAACCTCTTCAGCAGTACTTTTGCATGGTACCATTTGTTCTAACTTTTGAGTCTGTGGACGAAATCCTATGGTGTGACCATTCAAATGATACCTCTTCGGCAGTATTTTTGTATGGTACCATTTGTTTTTGTAAATTTTTTACAAAATGAAATTTGGGATTTTTTTATCTGTTTACCTTAGCAAACTCCTTTGTCCGCGCGGATACAAGCGTACTGGAATTCTGCTGACTCTCATAATCAAACAGAGTTGTAATAATCGTGAGAGCAATTTTAATGTCCTTTGCATAGAGACGCGGCGATAACGTAATGGCGAGATCTAACTTCTGGGCTAAACCAATAGCAAATTCAGGCTCCCAGTTCACGACACCAGAGGTGAGGTTTGTCAACTAAAGAAAGAAAAACAATCTATGAATTCAGTTACAATTTTGCAATAAAAAAATGGAAAACACGTGGCATGCCAGGAAACTCGTAGAGCCTCGTCAACAATGACAAAATATTTTGGTATAAAAAACAAGGCATGGAATCTTTATTCATGTACAGATTGTCCATTACTCTCACCTTCTTTTGTAATGCTAAGAACGAGTTGGAAACACACTCTAGCAAGCTTGGTTTCTGCCATCCATCATCCTTATCACAAAAGCGAGTAGCTTTTCCTAAAAATATATAATATTCTTAGTCGGGAGCATGTAAAAAATACAAACTACATGTATAGAGCAGTTTTCAATTGAGTGTCGAAAGTAATTTCACAATTGCTTTGGTTTTGCATTGCTACGCTTTCTGATTGGCTAAAAAATCTCGCGCCACTTTCTCGACCAATCAGAAGTAAAACAAAAACCAATCGTGACTTACTCGTACGCGTTTTCCCGCGCTTGGCGCCGTCGACATGTAATTGCTTCGAGCCCTGATTGGTTCATTGGATTGTTTACGACTGCTATGATTGGTCAGAGTAATTACTTTGGTTTTGGTTTTACGACACTCAATTGAAAACTGTTCTAGTGCTAATGTCCTAATAGTACAAGACCAACTTGGACGAGGTTAGCAAGTCATCGCCTCTCAAAAGCGACAATTTCTTCTAAAGGGTCATTTGCAGGTTCTTGCATACAAAACTGCTGTTTGAAGAATTTGATCTTTACGTTTTTTAGCCGAAATATGTTAATCAAAATGATTTGACTACTCACTAAGAGAAATAAAGAATTAACCCTTTCGCTCCCAGAGTCAATTATGGAGACATGTAGTGTTGTTCTAACTTTTGAGTCTGTTGATGAAATCCTATGGTGTGACCATTCAAATGAAACCTCTTCAGCAGTACTTTTGCATGGTACCATTTGTTCTAACTTTTGAGTCTGTTGATGAAATCCTATGGTGTGACCATTCAAATGAAACCTCTTCAGCAGTACTTTTGCATGGTACCATTTTTTCTAACTTTTGTGTCTGTTGATGAAATCCTATGGTGTGACCATTCAAATGAAACCTCTTCAGCAGTACTTTTTCATGGTACCATTTTTTCTAACTTTTGAGTCTGTTGATGAAATCCTATGGTGTGACCATTCAAATGAAACCTCTTCAGCAGTACTTTTGCATGGTACCATTTTTTCTAACTTTTGAGTCTGTTGATGAAATCCTATGGTGTGACCATTCAAATGAAACCTCTTCAGCAGTACTTTTGCACAGTACCATTTGTTTTTCAATATTTTACAAAATTGAATTTGGGATTTTTCTGCAATTTTTGTATTTGGCACTCTTGGAAGTTAAAGGGTTAAACAAACAAGGATCAGTATTGTACATTTCAGAGCTATGTTATGTGAGTTGACAAATTATCCTTCAAGCCAACAATAAATCCGCTTCAGCACTAATAATTACATAACCCTTTTAATTCATTCTCAATATGAAATCACACATAGAATAGTTAAACCACACGTTTACCTGTGGATCCAAAAGGACAATCCTCTTCAGACATTTTACCAAAGCTTGCTTTCCGCCACCATATGTCCTCAGCGAACGCTCTTGGACAGGACGTGTTTATCACTAAAACATAACACACGGACTACCTTAACAACACTAAAAAGTAACGGCTCCCTGAAGGTAACGCCTACTTTAGGGTAATGTAGTCTCCCATGCGCCCGTTATTTGGGTCGTCACGCAAGTTACGCTCCCCTGCGTGACGACGCGAATAATGACGTCCGACAAAAAGATTTGCGGATTGCAATGCATTATAGAGTGTATTCACTCACGTGACCGGCGGCCATATTGGAGTGCTAAAACAAAAAGAAATGTTGGAATGAGAATAGAGCTAAAGTCCCATAGGATTAGTTTAGGACACCAATATGGCCGCCATTTCATTGTATGGCCGCCGTGACGTCACGTGCAAACGCACTATAGCGCCTTTTCGGGATTATTTTCGAATTGAGAGAGCCTATTACAGCAAAATAAAAGGCACACACAGCATAAATTCATATTTTAATGTTCTTGGAATAAAATGCGATGGCTTAACAAGAATTTCAAGACAAAAGCTAAGTCATTTTTGTGCTCAGACACGACTATGTCCGAGCATAATGTAAAATAGACCAATTCCGATATATTAAAATTCATACTTGGCTCCGAGGCTTAGGGGAATAAAACAAAAGAAATAAATTATTCATCCCTGAACCTCGATGTGATTTCTTTTGTTTTATTCCCCTAAGCCTCAGAGTCAAGTATGAATTTTAATATATCGGAATTGGTCTATTAGTCAGTCATTTTAGGATTTTGGTCAGACAGTGTCCAACTGCCGACTGTTATTTCAAGCACTAAACAGAAGTCATCACTGCAACACTACATTGTCACTGCTTTAAAGAACCACGGGCTTACCAACACATCCTTTTCCGCTTATGATTTCGCCTTGTTTGTCTTCACAAGTATCGCACCGTCGACCGATCACAGCTTTGGCTCCATCCTTACCACGATGGCAGGGGCACTGTCCATTTTCCACAGCACATGTGTCGCCAGTACTACCAATACTCTCACAGTCGCATTTGAAACAGCCATCACTAAACACTGGGACCTTTTCGTTGCCTGGCGTGTATCTGTAACTCAGTATCTTGCGGTAGTGCTTCGGCTTAGAGAAGAACAAAGTTGAAACGATAAGTATCTACAGAGAACAGCTTACCAGCTATCTCTTTAGCTCTATCCAGTTGGGGAACTTCAATATGATTTCGCACAACTCTAGCAGGCGCCGTTTATTTATATGATAGGGGGAAATTTCGAGGATGTGCGCGCGAGGGACGCGCACAAAAGGCCTCCTTTTTTTCCCTTTCTCGCGTGCTCCTCACGCGTGCATCCTCAAAATTTCAACGTATAACTAAACTGGTGCCTGCATAACAGTTTGCTCTTATTTGATCTCTTTTGTCCTTGATTGAGTTGCTTCAGAGTTGCTTATTCCTTTTACCGTTATTCCAAACAAAACGAGGAAAAACTGTACGAAATTTATCTTCTTGTTAGACTAACGTTTTTAAAAATAGTACTTAGTTCACTGAAATATCATGCTAGGCCTTTCTTGAATCAAAGGCTCCTGTGAGTCAATTCATGAATATGAAACAACCTTTGGACCCCCACCCCCTGCGTCCAACTCCACACCCTCCCCTCCCTCCAACGTCGTCATCGGTATGTACTTGGTGTATCCCTTATTATTATAAATTTATAAGATAAAAACAGCAGAATAGGGAATCGAACCCGGGCCGTATGATCTGTTCCATGCACACTATCCACTACACCACCGAGGACAGAAACTGTAATTTTTAAGGGATATAAGATAATATGCTGCTAGCCCAGACCATTTATAAGAACTAACCCTTTCGACACACTGGAAATACTGGAATCAGTGCTTTAACCTAAATACTAAAATCAGTGCTTCAACCCTAGATACTGTAATCCGACCCTAAATTACTCTGCAATATATCTAAATACATTACAATAAGGGATACATGAAGTACCATACATTATGATCAGGGATACACCAAGTACCTAGGTCGTTCTCACAAAGAAGGCAAGTGACCACTATATATCGCGGGCTTAATGTTTACAGCTGATCAACGGAGTGAAAATTTGCATATTTTTCCCAAATATTATAACCCGTCCAACGCTTCATGCATTCACGAGGGCCCGGTTGTTCGAAAGCCGATTAACGCTAATCCTGGATTCAAAGTTAACCGAGGATTTCATTTCTCTGTTTAAAAATGTTTTCAAAAGGTCATTTGTAGCTAGCAGTGAAGACAAGTTAAAGTCGAAACTGAAGCATGGCAGAAAACTTTGGAAAATTTTCAATTGTTGAGTTGTTTAACTGGATTCAAAATTGACGCAAATCCTGGGTTAGCTTAATCGAACTCAAATCTGCAAAAGACCGCAAACGATAATGCTGTAAACGATACGTAGGATCTACAAAAGACCTAATCAGCTGAAAAACGGAACTTGTGCAATCTATTTACGACTGCATTCTTGTAGTCGTTCTTAGTTTGCTTACAAGCTACACCGCGCTGACGGGCCCCAACAAGGCGAAACAGCTGTCTGCGGTTGCTACCCTGCTTTATCGGTTTCTGTCCTATTGGTGTCTCGCAAAATCTACTTTTTTACGTAGTAAGATCAGCCTTGCAGTTTATCGGTAAGCTTAATCGTGCTTTGAACAACCTGGCCCAGAGCACCAACTGAGCCATCATTGGCCAATTCCTACAATAAACCCTGCACCACCTCAGGGGCGGATCCAGGATTTTTCTTAGGAGGGGGTGCACCTCTAAGGAATGACGTAACTGAAGGGTGACGTAAACAAATTTTAAAAGCGAACAACGCAGACAAGGTCATCTCAGGGGGGGGGGAGGGGGGGAGGGGGGGGGGGTCGCACCCCCTGCACCTGAGGATCACACAGTATTCATGAGAACTTGTATCACTTACATTACAGTAGCATGCTCCGGTAGTTTTGTTACAAACATGGCTAAGGTGCATTCCAACAGCACACATACAGGGTCCACAGATTCCAATACCTGGGTCACCAAACAAGCCATCTTGACAAGGTGTTTCCATTTGAACCTCACAAAATTCACCTGAAAAAAATGTTCTTATGATGATTAGAGAAAAACGGAACTTGTGCTATCTATTTACGACTGCAAAACTGGTCAAACTGTCCACCTTGCCGTGATATTCCAGATAGACTAGCTCAGCATTTTCTTCCTCAGAAATCTTCGGACAAATTCGTTCTTCGGATATATTCGGCAATCTTCGGAAAATTTCGGAAAATATCATAAACGTTCATACAACTTTCAGAAAACATTCGGAGAATTTTCGAGCATCAATGGAAATCTTCGGAAAATTGCTTAAAACTTCATAATTTTGGCGCTTATATAATAAAAAAATTCGAGGGCTGCTTGGAGATACATGTAGCCAATTTCTCTTCACGAGTTCAACTTGATATCTTGCATGTTTGCAGTCAAGTTGAGCACTCAAAGTATTATCTTCTAAATCATAGGCTCTGAAGAGCTTACCTGTATATTGTCTGGGACAAACACATTTGAATCCTTTCTCTGAAGCATTCCTGATGCACTGTCCATGCAGACATGGCTTCAGAGAACATACATCCACGCAGTGCCTGCCAACGTACCCCGATGGACAGACGCACTTGTACGAGTCAAATTCATCCTTGCATGTGCTGTAAGCAGGACAGGGATTTGACAAACAATGGGTCGGCATTTGACTTTCGCAACCAGAAGCTACGTTGTGTCTGTCCCCTTCGTTCATGTTGATCTCTGCACTCCCTACAGAAACTCCTGGGGACATAAAAATGTGGGCAATGAGAAACTTATTTCAGAACGCTGCTTTAAGGTTACAGTGTACCTTCAGATCAAAAATTTATCGAAAATTTTTTTTTGGCGTCAAAATAAAGTTTACAGACTGAACTTTCATTCAAAAAAGAAAATTATCGAAAAATAGTGAAAATTGACGGAGAAATTACGGTATAACTTTTGTGGGCGGAGTTTGTTTATGAAGCGATATATTTTTTTAAGCGCTGTTTTCTCAAAGTTAATTTTTCGCTTGTTGGGGACACTTTAAAGAGCTACAACTCAAAGGAAATTTGTTCGATTTTCCTCAAATTTGGACAGAAGCTAGGCTAACATATAATCAACAAAAAAGTGTCGGCGAATTTCTTAATTCCGAAAACTTTTTCGTCAAGAGCCATTTCCGTGCGATCATTCCAATTTTTTTTCTCCCTTTTACGAAAATATTCTGTAACTTTTCACGTGAATTGAATATGGGAAATCGCCGACACGTTTTTTTTAGCGCTTCGTGTCCGGAAACCCGAGAACAAATCAAATTAGCAAAATACAATAATCGCTTTGAGTTATAGCGTTTTAAAGCTGATTCGGACGTTCGAATTTAGACGTCGTAAAAAATTCGACAATTCGTTTTATTACCAAATAGTTTCCATATTTAGATAGCCAGCTCTATTAGCTTTAATTTGATATCTGGGTTTAGGTATATTAAGTGTAATCTTAAGACGCTAGAGCTGTTATAGTGGAGACACCCCCGAAGGTACATTGTAACCTTAATACTTAGGAAAAACATAATGATAATAATAATTTCTATAGAGCCTTTTCTCAGCTATTCAAAGGTACTAATTACATGTACATACAAAATACACTCCGATTATAAGCCCCCACATAATGTAACGTACCATGAAGGTCTGTACAGACCGTACGGAGCGCACGAAGGGTGTGTTCTGCTGTAATAATGAGATGTACACTCCGTATTTGTTTTTTCGATCATGTTTCACGCGTTGTTCTATTCGTGATCAGACTAAACATATTTCACGCTATATATTTTAACAGACATTCCGCTGTATATGTACATACACATACCTTGCAAACATCCTCTAAAACCACCATACACGATGGATGTAGTGGAATTCTTCCTTGCTCCAAAGAAAAACTGCTCAACTTCCCCAAGATCAGCTCCGTAGGATGAAGGCACTGAAATTTGGTAGATGTAATCCACTGCGATGTTGAGAGCATTGTATGTCCAAAGTATTTCTACATGATGCCATTTCGTGTCATTTACTGCTATATGTGGAATCTGAAGAACCAACAGCTCATTGTAGTTATAGGCCAGTTTGCCATTGACCACCTAAAGATGGAGAAAAAAACATAACATATTTAATATAAGGGCTCGAAATTAACACTCGCGAACTCGCAAAATACGAGCGGTTTTTGGAAGTTGCGAGTCTGAAAAATATCCACTAGCAAACTTTTGCGAGGAAGCATTTCTCTTATATACGTTGGAGGGAAAAAGTGAATGTTCTTATCATCAAATGTCATCTATGGTAGAAAATAAGCGTGGTTTTACACAGAACCTGTGTACACTTCATCTACGCTTTCACATTTTGTTAGAATCGTGACACAAGAGATCCTCTAAGAGTAGTACCGGTAACGTAACTGACGATGATAACGTCTTGCCCGACATCCCCGAGCCGCCAAAGAAACAACAGGACAACGGCAAAGAAGGCCACAAAATTAACAGTATTCTATTTAGGTTACTAGTATTGCTAGTAGAAAACAATCTTACTAGCAAAACTATGCTAGTGGACTTAAAAAGTAAGTTCGACCCCTGTTTATACCGTAAATCCTCTATATCAAGCTATATCAAACACATGAAAATGTGTTTGATCAGGTATCCAAACACCTTAAGGTCACCTAAAAAACACTGCAGTGCCTCGTTTTTTCAACCTACTTCTCGGTGTTTGGAAATCCTGATGAAACACTCTTCCTTGTGTTTTATGGAAGAGTGGGTACTGTACAGCCCCCGAAATGAACCCGACCCGAAATGATCCGGGGTCGGGATCATTTCGGGGGCTGTTAGCGTACAGTACATGACCATTCCCTAGAACAGTTTTTAATTTTGATTACCTCCAGTAAAGATGAAACGGAGGACTTGAAGGACATATCAACCAAGGTTCCAGAAGGTGTCGCCGTTCTAAATCTCAAAGAGAATTTCCAAGGCAGATTCACTTTAAACTTGAATGGCAGTTTTCTAAAGCTCTGTCCTAGGAACCGTTGGGTAAACTGCACAGCTGCCAAACAAAGAGAGTTATTCTCATTAAGAAATTAGAAGCATTATAGTGAAGAAGTATTTTTCGTTTGTCTCACGATGTAGTCACTTCTGATGTGGATCGCGACGTTTCGACTGCATACTGCTAGTCTTCTTCAGGCGATGGGGTCGACTGGTTACGCGTCACCTTATGAAGCACGATGCTCTGCTGTGATTGGTTGGTTTTTCAACAGCTGTGACTGGAGCATTTTGATCCTCGTTGTTTCGGCGAAAAATCAAAATGCGCCAGTCACAGCTGTTGAAAAACCAACCAATCACAGCAGAGCATCGTGCTTCATAAGGTGACGCGTAACCAGTCGACCCCATCGCCTGAAGAAGACTAGCAGTATGCAGTCGAAACGTCGCGATCCACATCAGAAGTGACTACATCGTGAGACAAACGAAAAATACTTCTTTATTAGTGTGTTCACCACGATGAACAACAACAACCCTTTTTACGATAGAAGCATTATAGTTACCATGGTACCTCTTTTTACAGGGTTACCACTCATTAGAACATAAAAAATTCCCTGACTTTTCCCTGACTTTTCACTGACCTCAAAACAATTTTCACTGACTTTGCATTAGGCAAATTATCAAATAAGCCACATCCACTATTACATTTGCTTCAGCTTCTTTTGCAGACCATCAATATTCTTCTCTTCGTTTTTGATCTCTTTACGTTTTTCACGGGATTTTGAACGCATGGCATTTGACTTCACCAAAATTCAAACAAAATTCCCTGACTTTTCACTGACTTTGACAAGAACTAAGATTTTCCCTGACTTTCCCCTGACCTTGAAAAATTTTTTGTTTTTCCCTGACTTTTCCCTGACCGTGCCAACCCTGATATATGTCACCTTGTGCTTGTCCCTATCGCATGTGTTTAAGTCATTCCTTCAGGATCCTTGTGCCTACACTGACGCTTGGGAATGACCAAGCCCTGCATTTAACAACTCTTTTTATAAAATACAATGTAAGCTTGAGGACAGCTAGCTTTTATAATTGAATTCAATTAAATTCTAGTAATTATCGCATTGCAAATGATGCAGTTGTAGTCTAGTAATTACTGGATTGTAATGGGTGGAGTTCTAATTTAGTACATGTAATTACTGGATTGTAATAAAGGGTTCAGTTGCAATGTAGTAATTACTACAATCCAGTTAATTAATTACTAGATTACAACTGAACCCATTACAATCCAGTAATTACAACAAATGAAGATTACAACTCCACCCTTTACAATAGACCATTTCCGAGTTGCCGTTAGCCTCTCTATCAAAGCGAGGCTACGTGCAAAACCTTTCATATGAAAATGAGTTTTCATTCACATGCAAATACGTTTTGTTTGCATGTGAATGAAAACTCATTTTCATATGAAAGGTTTCGCACCTAGCCTCGCTTTGATAGAGAGGCTAAAGGCAACTCGGAAATGGCCTATCCAGTAATTACTCATGCGCACGGCGGCATGAGTCAAGGTTTCGGTAAGGTTTCTTTTCGTCCCGCTTTCTGTAGTCACAAATTGCCTTGATTTTTAAAGTTTCCCGTATCCCGCGGGACGACTTTCACAGGTCTGATTGGTTGACACGCGAACTCGTGATTTCGGCGTGCCCGTAATTACGTTCTTGTTTTCAAATAGCCGAGTCAAGCCACTAGCATTAATTTGGACTTCACCAGAAAAGAAATTACATTTTTTGATGAGAACTTATGTGGATGTCAATTTGTGAATGAATTTTTGTTTGGGTTGTCGCTAGTTTGGGAGAAATGCTTATAAAACGTGTTTAAATTCAGTCGTAATAAATGATATCTGATATTATTTAAACAAAACAAGACTTACATGTCACACAAAAAGGGGTGCGTGACCCAGTTAAAATAAACCATAAAACGTTCTGATGCAAGTGCATGAGTACAGGCTACCAGCTAGCCTCTCAGTCTGAATATCTCAGTCCATAAAATATTGACTCTGGGAGTGAAAGGGCTCAAGAAGTGAAGAATATAAAAATACCTGATGCACATGTGCGTCCACCATATCCAGAAGGACATTCACATTGATACGTTCCAAGAATGCTTGTGCACTTGCCTCTGTGACATGGTTTACTAGAACAGCGATCTCTCATGTCGGGACATTTTGCGGTTGTTCCATTATCATACAGGGGATTGCTAAGGTCGAGGAACTTGTGATCAATGTAGACGTTTTTTATGCAGCCAGCGAAGTGTTTGTAGGGGACAGGAAAATACACTGGTAATGGAAGTGAGCCACCAAGTAACAGGGGGCCAGTAAGATCCAGGGACCTTCAAAAAAATACAATCAACATAACTTATATAACATGAGAAATACCGTTATGGGATGCATACATGTAATTACTGGTGATGGAAAAAATTGCCAAGCAACAAGAGACCAGTAAGATGCGGCAAACTTCAAACATAACATGAGAAATACCATATATGGGAAATTACTAGTGATGAAAAAATGGACAAGCAACAGAGGACATACAGTAAAATCACGACTTGGTGATCGTCACAAAAATACCATAGAGTGATTTTCAATAATTTAATATTGAGTGTCAAAAATAATTTCGCACTTGCTTTGGTTTTGCATTCTTATGCTTTATGATCGGCTAAAAAATCTCACGCCACTTTCTCAACCAAATTTATCAAGAGTAAAACCAAAACCAATCATGATTTTCTTGCACACATTTTCCCGTGCTTGGTGGCGGCTACATGTATTTGCTAAATGAGCTTGAGTGGAAACTGCTCTAAAATCAGTAAATCACACAAAAAATGTAGAACTTAGGGGTTTAGCTAAGATAAAAATTAATTAGCAGGCTCATTAACAAGCCCAGCTGGTTTTTCTGGTTTGTGCAACTTCAAAATCGCCCCAAGTCTTGTTTTCTAGTGAAATTTCAGCCGGTGATAAGTTCTCGTTTCTTTGGCCCAAAACATGCTGTTGTCTATAATGTTCTAAGAACATCATAGAATAGTCCATTTTACAGTTGTGTGCTTGGTGACCTTGCCTTTGAGTGGAAGTGAGGCTGGAGGTGACCTTGCTTTGATACAAACCTTTCTGCCTTTCATATGTTAATAATGCTGTTCTCATGCTAACTAGGTAAATTTACATCTGAAAAGCTCCAAGGTCTGTATCATAACAAGGTCAACTTCAACCTCGCTTTCACTCAAAGGCCAGGACACTAAGAAGACAACTGTAAAATGGTCTATTCAGTATTGTTTTGGGCCAGTGTGATAGACAAATGCAATAACTGTGCATGATGAAAAACACAGGCATTAATAGCCCTTTTCACAGTAAACCTTTCTCATTTGCATTACAATAAAAAGCAACGTGGTTAAGAGGCAATTTCGGGCAATTATGTAGTTTCTGCCCAAAATTGCCTCGCAATCATGTTGAATTTTATTGGAATTTAAATGAGAAAGGTTAACCATGAAAAGGGCTAATGTGTTGTACCAGAATATACATGTATCCATATGCCCACCACAGAAGGTATGCTGCCCCTTCCAGGCATCTTGTTCAATTTAAAAGAACATAAATATTACATCATTTGTATTTACCTGTAAGTATCTAACTCAACTTTAGGATTCACTCTCTGAGCTTCCGCACATGAAAATGATCCTACTTTTGTTCCAAAGTTCACTGCCACTGCAAGTTTGCAGTCATCAACAACAATAATCCCAGTCTAAAGAAAACAAAATTACACATTCCTATCAGAATAATGTATACCAATATCAATATCTGATGCCGTGTGTACATGTAGTGGTTCAAATGTTTCTTTGGTTTTCAAACCAGTTTAATTTTATATAGGTGAATGCTTGCTTGTTTGTACTTGTCTCACGATGGCGTCACTTCGAGTTGTTGATCGCAATCAACAACTCAAAGTGACTCCATTGTGAGACCAGGGCTCAAAATTGTGCCTATATTGGGCACATTTGCAACTATAAAGATTACTCTTTTGCAAGTAAAATTTAGTCGTGATTTTGCGACTGTTTTACAGCCTAGCTAATAATGGAATTATACATGTATTCAACAGTCTTGTATCTTACAAGTAATTAGTAGCTGTAATTATTTTTATCCAAAAAATCCTGTGAAATTCACGTTGAATGTTGCGTGACTTACTCAGCAATTTTATGCTCCGTTAATGCAGTTTCCAAGAAGTGTATCATGGGTGCACGTTTTTAGACTTTCTCAGAAATTTCTCATTTATCATTTCCAGTTCCGGTAGTAGTATTTCTTTTTGCAACTAAAATTTTCAAACTTGCAACTAAATATTGGGAATTACTCGCAAATTGTGATTGAGAATTTTTTCTTAATTTCGAGCCATAGAGACAAACAAACAAGCATTCACCTAGCATATGCACCAGGATGAAAAACAACCACATTTGTAATAAGTTTGATTTTTTGTTTTGCTTTGTCTCAGGTTAAGGTAACGAATCTGACACAGTACAATAAATAAAATATTAAATCCTTCTTTTGAAGGATGATTCAGAAACAGATGGAAACACCTGTTATGATAATGTTTTAAAAATTGATGTTAACAATTCCCTATTAAAAAGATGGTACCCATTTCGGAGAAAAATTTACTTGTGTCAAAACAACTTAAACATTGAAACCCTAACCTTTGATAAGGCAAAAGCCTTCGCTTGCCAAAGAGTTCTTTATTTTGGGAAAAGAGAGACAGAGACTGATAGCATGGAAAGACAAATAGAAAATTAAGTTGCATTGATCTCTATGAATTTGATTTCTTTGTTAGTTCCCATTCCTAGCCAGATGTAGGGAATTTAACTTTGCTGAATACATCTCTTCCCTTCCCCAGATCCCTACCCTTTGTGGAGGCCAAAACACCTCACCTGGTGCAATTTATATCCAAATCATCTCCCTCCCCCTCCCCCCCCTTTAAATATATATATTTAAATGTATGAGGGTGAAAAAAATTCCCGACATCTCCTCCCCCCTCCCCCCTAATCACCACTTTTCCTCCTCCCTTGTCCCAGCAATCCCTACATTACAGTGATACATACAGGTCGACATTCATTAAGAACTTGCAAATAACATTTCATTGGTATCTAATCAAACAGGCCTCTAAGCTCACTTTTCAACACAGCTTAAACAAACCACCCATGTATCTTTGAAACAAGATCACGTATCCCCATTAGCAAGATCTGTTTGCTTGTACTAATATTTTGTTTTATACTAATGGCCCAATTTAGAAGTCAGGTCAATAAAGAAAGTATGCAATGAGACAGGAAGGTGTTGATCTTCAACAACAGTTATTAGTTCATCTGTATGCACTGCCATGTACAACAGTTCCGCTTCAAGACAAAAATAACAGTCAATGTTCAAATGAAAACAAACACTGCTTAATTTACAAGTGATAACCTCTGAACTCCCACATGGGGGCAGATGATTTATCAAACTTAGCATCAACCGCAGGAGATAAACTTTGTTAAAACTGCATAATAATGTGAAAAACATTTCCACAGCACTTGAAATACCTTCCAGACCTTGTTATAAAGCTAAGAAGCACTTCTATAAGCCACAAAAATAACACTGTACGCCCACAACTACTCAGTCAATTGTTTTAATGAAAACTGTTTGCAAAACAAATATTGTTATTATTCTTGACTTGTAGATGTGAACATGAAAGAGTGTAAGCCGGCTTAGGGCAAAATGCACTTCACAAAAATTTGAAGAGGTATTAATATTAATTTATAAGAATAATTAAACGATCGTAGAACTTTAGTGAAAATAATGTAATCATGAAAGTAAAAGGCTGTTGAAACAACATAGAGCATTCATTTTGACCAAAGCATAATTTTATTTACACAGCCTAGAATGACCCACATTTTACTTATGTGTGCATGCATGCAATGTCAATGGAAGATCAGTTTACAATAATATTACCACATTAGCTTAACCTTTTTTAGGCTGAAGAAGTAGAATGTTGTCAAGAAAATGGCAAGCACAAAATTAAGCAAGCAGAAACAAAATCTGGAGATAACAGAAAATAATGTATGACAAGTTAGAAGTGAAATATTTGATGCAAATTGGTTAAAAAAATGTACATGTGATGCTTTTTAAAAAACTACATGACTACATCTTAAGTGGTGATTAAAAACAAAAATACCAAGCCAGATAAAGCTGAGAAGAATATTTTCTAGATTTTTCTGATACATCTTTAAGGGTTAACAGGCCTTAACAGGCATTTAGAACAGAGATAACATTGTTACCAGTCAAATCTAAAAATCCCCTGAATTTTTATGAAGATAAAAGTTCATTGATTAGAAATAACTTCAAGCTGTTGTTCGAAATGTAAACACAAATCAAGAATTGAATAAGATTTGGATAATATAATTATCAAGTAATCAGTTATCTTTTGGCCCTAGAGTTAAAACTTGAATGCTAACTTTTGAGTCTGTGGGTGATAATTTTAAAGTTTGATCCTTCAAATAACAGTTTCATGTAGTGCTGCTATTTGTTGTACAAAGTGTCATCTCAAGTCTGCAGACATCAAATTCTTGTGAATATTAAATAAAGGTTTTGGGTAGTTTTTCAGAAGAAAAAAGTCAGTATTCTCAAACTGTCAAACCAGGGTATGCCTACATACTGTACACAGAATTCGATGCTTGCAAAAAATGTAACTTTAATGTTATTTTCTCTTTCCATACTTATAACAATTCCTGTCGAAGGTATTCTTAGTGTTAACATGTGTCAAGACATGGCGAGATTTTACGCAAATGACTGCAATATAATATCTATGATGACGCAATTGGAATGGACAAGAAGCATGTGATTGATGTGTATGTAGATTTAGAATGCTTGGGAATAAATTAGTGTGACAATATGAATACAGTGTGGCTCCCTACATGTTTACAGAACAATAATCAATGAGTGTTGTCAAAATTAAGTTTTTCTAACCCTGAGCTGTACATGTATTCTTTACTTAGAGAGTGTTGTCAAAGCAACATAGTTAATGTATGGTCTTTAAAACATTTTGCACCATGGCACTAATTCAGTGATAGACTGCTACATGTATGTACAATGTGTATAGTTCCAGAAAAAAATCCATACCCACCCCATGGAAGGTCATTGGAAATTCCTAGGGAAAGGGGGGGTCTTAAAAGCCAAAATTTTAGAAGCAAAGTATGAATCTAAACTGGAATTTCCTGGGGGGACGAGGGGGGGGGGGGGTGCTAAACAAAAAACCTTCCGTGGGGGGGTATGGATATTTTCTGGAACTGCACAATGTACATTTAAGGGAGAACCCCATTGAAAGTGGAGGTGTGGTGATGTACTGGTTAGCAAGTTGAACATGAGATCCGAAGGTCGGGTGTTTCAAAGCCTGGTCTTGGTTGTCATGTTCTTTCACTATAGGTATAAAACTTTACTCCACATGCATGCATTGTCACTTTTTGCCCATGCATGCCCAGATGTATAAATGGGTAATGGGGACAAAATGCTGAGGGTATAAACCCTGCAATGGACTAGCATCCAATAAGAGGGGAGTAGCATTACTCCTAGTTGCTTTAATATGCTACAGAAACCAGGCTATTAGCTCCAGCCGTGGGCCACCTATGGCTTGTGACTTTTACCTATCATTGAAAGTAATAATAAATACAGTCGAAGCTACTGTAAGCGGACATCTTCAAGAAGCACAAAATATGTTCGTTACTGGAGCTGGTCACTTTCGGGAATGATTCTCGTGAGAGGAGAATTCAAACACAGTTTTGTCAAGGTGGCTGTAAGTAGAGATGTCTGCATATTATGAGAGTGTCCGCTCAGAGAGCTTCCACTGTATCTACATGTAATGAGGCCCTGCCAGGGTAAATTCTGACAGGCGACATGACCCAAAAAGTAGCGACAGCACATAAAATGAAATCGCGACAAAAGACAAATGTTCGTTCAATTTCAAACAGCAACGTGAAACATTGATAAAACACCGACACAAGACATTTTAAAATTTCACAAGCGACACAGGATCCCCCCCTGGCAGGGCCTCACTTACGGGAATGATTCTCGTGAGAGGAGAATTCAAACAGGATTTTGTCAAGGTGGCTGTAAGTAGAGCTGTCTGCATATGAGACTGAGAGAGCTTCGGCACTGTATCTACATGTATTATGGTTATTTGGTAAAAGCGTAACTACCACTGCACCTTACCCTGTTTTGAAATGACACTTCAACGTTATGCCACCTGCCATCAGCTACACCACCGTTAACATTTGATGCGACCGTGATCGTTTGGGAGAAAATAGAGAACATGAACTGCACTTGCCCTTTGAGCACCAGAATAGCAATGAAGTCATGTTTGCCATCATAGCGGCCATTAAACAAGAGCAAACCACTGTGCTCTGTGGTGGTAAACTCTAGCTTGATGTGCAGACTCCATTTTTGCTTCAATGCTAAAGAGAAACAGAGAGAATTACTCCTTTAAACCCTGATATCAACATGTAAATTCTCCAAGCTGGTTTCTAATATTTCTTCTGGTACTAGTTTAGAGAAGATGTTTCAATATCAAGACAATTGTACAGTCTGTATCTATGGTAATTATGTCCTTTATTCTCATAACCTGTACAAGTACATCATGTTTTATCACATGGTGATATTGGGGGCTTAACCCTTTAAAACTTCTTTTTGTAAAATATTGAAAAAAATATTGTACCATGCAAAAGTACTGCAGAGGAGGTTTCATTTGAATGGTCATACCATTGGACTTCATCAATACAGAGATTCCAACTCTTTGAAATAAAAAAGGGAGGTTCAGTGGGAGCTGCAAAAGCCCTACCATGAGCGCCAAAGGCGCGAGCCTCTAGGAGGTCCAGGGCATGACCACCCAGAAAAAGTTTTAAAAAGGGCCTCTAAGGGCCGATTTACACGGTACAACTTTGTTGTATGCGACCCACTTACGGTATGCTTACAACATGACTTGAGTTGATTTACACGGAGTAATTCTTGTTGTAAGCATGTCGTAAGCATGTTTTAAGCGTACGTGTCACATGCGACAAAGTTGTACCGTGTAAATCGGCTCTAAGATGCCATTTCCTCCATTTTGAGATCATACATGTACTCAATGGAAAATTGTCTTGGATAACCTGGTAGAGTTTTAAACGGGAGAATATTGAGCAAAAAAGGGAGGCTGGAAACCATTGCCAAAAACTGAAGGTTTCCGGCAAAATGGGAGGGTTGGAATCTATGTCAATGGTCTCAAAACTTAAAACTAAACTGCATGTTTCCAATGATTTAACTCTGGGAATGAAAGGGTTAAAAGGCTTTAATTTAAAAAGTCAAACCTTGAATCAACTAGCTTATTCATTTGATCAGTTTTAAACTTGGGTAGTCTTGGCAGCTTACAAGTACATGGTAATTGTAAAAATGAAACTTTTTCGAGTATAAAATAGAAAATGCTTACCTGGAAAGGCAATGAAAGTTCCTCTCTTGAAACTACGTGTGCTCAGCTCGCAAAATTGGCCATCGACTGGGTAGGCAATGCTACACTCACAGGAGAAACCACCTCCTGAATTATCCTTGCAAACTCCGCCATTACTACATGGATTCAACTTCAGATTATTCTCTGATGGTTTTGAAATAGTGGGGCATTTACTTTTTGAAATCTCAATTTCGCAGTTTCTGCCTGTTCTTCCTTGATTACAAATACATGAGTAATTTCCTTCAACACTCACACATTTACCATTGTCTTGGCAAGGATTGGAATAACAGAGATTCAAAACTTTATCACAGCTCTGACCACGGAAGTATTTGGAGCAAGGGCATCTGTATGTAGCTTGAACGCCAACTGTTCTGAACACTACTTTCAACGAACTGTATGTGTTAGATTCTCCAGTGTAATCTGTGTATGTCTTACAACTTCTCCTGGTCGTCGGCAGGAGGTTACAGGCCTCTTTAACACAATACCCATCTTCAAAAGGCAATAGCTTTAGCTTTGCACTCTTTGAGATCTGCAACATGTTGATATAGATCAAGTCTTTAATATATTCAGGGTCGTAAAAACCGAACCGGTTACGATTGCTGTCAACCTTATAAACTGAGAGCCAGATCTTCAGTTGAGAAATATCATCTTCCCTTGGATTCTTGGCTTTGATCAGCTTGGAAGTGATATCAAATAACGTAATTTGGTCAAGATAGCATTTTACAGTATTGGCAATGGCCCTTACCAGTCCCTCATAAGAAGTAGAAAAAAATTCCTGAATAGTTTCACCATAAATATCAAGAGTAAAACTATGGTTTAACATATGTGGTGTAACTGAAGTCACCAATATCTGCCCCTGAGCTGTAGCAGAGTTTAGTCCATCTGAGACTCTGACAACCATGTTAACCGGTTTTCCAGTGTTCAACAAGGTGGGACTAACTCGGAGATCTCCGGTTGTCCTGTTAAGGGTCACCCAGTCGCCTTGTGTAATTGACTGAATGTCGTAAGTAAGATGGTCAGACACATCTGGGTCATACGCTGGTATCTTGAAGTTGGGCTGTTCTGGAAACTTGTCATCCATAACGTTGATGACCATGAAGAAGTTTTGAAGAACTGGGCGATTATCATTTACATCAACCAATGTTATGTTTACTTTCGTTTCGACAAAATACGGATTTGATGTAGCACGAACTGTAAGGATGTATTCAGACTTTGCTTCATAGTCTAACTTTGTTTTTGTCTGGATCATTCCATTCCTTTGAATAACAAATGTCAGTGGGTCATTACCAGAAATTATACTGTACGTTATGGGATATTCGCCCGTTTGAGAGACATCATCTTGTGAGACAGCTTCGACTTGCACCACATCAGAACGCTCCTTAATGTTCTCCATTATTAACTTAACATAAGGGTCCTTTGTGAATTTTGGCTTGCTATCACGCACATCTTTCAGTGTGATTTTAACTTTCACAGACGAGCTTAATGGAGGTCGTCCTTTGTCAGTGGCAACCACAGTCAGTTCATATACTGGAATAGTTTCACGATCAAGCCTCAACAATGTTCGAATCATGCCTTGAGTGCTGTCAATCTGAAAAGCTCCCTCACCATCACCTAAAAAGTGAATATCACGACATTGGTTATGTTAGATATATAGGGGCTCATGATGGGGCCTTGAAACCTAGAGAGAGTTTCCCTGGCACATAACTATGCATCTCTGATGCACATTTTGGTCCTGGGCCCGTTTCTTCAAAAGTCCTGATAACTTTTTGCGCCCTGAAAGCTTTTTTATGTGCACAATACATTAAAGATTCAAATTTTGTTGGTTTTGAAAGCTACACATAAGCAATAAAATTCTAGGTTGAAGAAACAAGTCGGGCTGGTTTGAGGGCTAAAAAATACATCACCATTATTTTTATAGATTCTGATTTTAAAATATAGCTCCCTGCCCATTAATTAAGTTATCAGGACTATCGAGAAACGGACTCCAGAAATCTAAAGAGTTTTCCAAAAAGCACAAGATGAGAAACAGACAAAGCTATAAACACAAAAATTTGGTTTTATCAACCAAGTTGATAAGATAAATTGAATAGCATTAAGAGAGTCAAAAGCAGATGTTTTCACCTTTAATAAAGAAATACAATATGGAATTAAAAAGGTTTCTACATCCAACATGTGCACATGTACAGTGTACATTAAACCTGCCAAATTTTTCCGAGTGATAGACGTGAGAATTTTTTCGTTGGAGTGCCAGGATTTCCGAAGGTGACCCGACCGAATCCGAAGAAAACCCGATCTGTTCCGAAGATGTTCTGAAGAATTCGGAAATTTAAATGGACATCAGACCTCTGTAATTGTAACGTTCAGAACGATAAAAACCTACAAAAAAGTGCCATATTTTCGTGAACGTAACTATATTTTAAATTGGATCGTGCGATCAGTTAAGGCCCATACCTTAAATCTGTAATTAGGCATGAGAAATTGCTCCACAGGCACGAGTAGGCGTGAGATTGGAGTTTTGGACTCGCAGGCGTGAGACTCACCCCTAAGGCGTGAGACTTGGCAGGTCTAGTGTACATGTATGTAAATCTTAAATCATAAGTGCTGAAGCCAGATGTCATTTGTAATGGCTTAACCCTTTCACTCCCAGAGTCAATAATTATGAAGACATACACTGAATAATGTATAGAACTTTCTAACTTTTGATACTGTGGACAAAATCCTATCGCATGACCATTCAAATAAAACCTCTTCAGCAGTACTTTTACATGGTGCCATTTGTTTTTTAATATTTTACAAAATGAAATTTGGGATTTTTCTTGAATTTTAATGCTTGCAGGCACTATAGTTGTACATCTAGAAATAGAACAATGCAGACTACATGGCGGATGGCATTAAAATGCATTCATTCACTTCAAGTTCAATATTACCGACCATGCCATGCAGTCAACAAAATTTATGACGGTCATACATACATGTGTTATGTTTTTTTTGCAGAATGAAACCTAATACATGTAGTTCATGAAACATGGTACATGTATATTTTTAGCTATTTCAAAGGATGTCTGGGTTCAAAAGTGCAAATGTAATACAGTTTAAATGACAGAGAAATAAATTCATGAGCATGATAATTAAACAATGTTTGAATGTCACCCTGACATCAATATCTAATTAAAAACTGTTACAGATCAATATAAAGTTAATTTATACTAAAAAAAGATAAAAAGTTGTGGGCAAATATGAACAAACACTCAGAATAACTTTAACAAAGTGCGTGCAAACAATAAATGTTAAAAAGGCTTGTCTGTTCAATTTCCATTACCATGAGGTGATATTTAATGATTTCTTGCCTTGGGGGTGTCAAAAGTAACTGACTGCTGGTGAAAATCAACACCTACTTTGTCATATTGGTCAGCTATTTTGTTTGGCAGTAATTCAGAGAAAACAGCATTTGTGAAATATATCCGGTTAATCTACAAAGTCAGACATCTACTTCAAACTTTTTAGACAACCCTGAGCCTTGATAATGATGCTATAGGATGACATTGAACCATATTGCTTTTAAAATGTGTCAAAAGTTAAATTGATTAAAGAAAAAAAATCAGTTATCTAAATCAAAAATCAAGAAAGTTTTTAACTGACAACTAAATATGTTATGGTTTTAATTTTGAAAATTTCAAACAAGTTTGATTTTTTTTTCTTTTGTCTATGAACATGGTAATGAATCTAAGACAAAGGAAAAACTAAAAATTTAACTGGTTTGAAACACAAAAAAACACAACATACATTAATGTATATGAAAAGCAACTTGTCTTTTGGGACAAAAGTTGAGTCTCTCTACATAAACATGTTGTCTTAATAAAGTAGAATCTAGATAACTCAAACTCCCTATACATGTAGATGTACCTGTATCTCAAACGTCTTGCTAACTCAAACCTTAATATACACTTTCCAGGGCTGTCATTAAGGGCTGGGGGCCAGGGATTTTCTCCGGCTTCTATGAGCATGAACCCCGGCTACTTTGGCAGAGGAAACAAAAGAAAAATAAAACCAAAAGAACTTCCTACAGTAGCTGTTGAATTCCCGCTTACTAATTGCATATACCCCCTGTACCTGGCAACTTGAAATCTTAGTGACAGCCCTGACTTTCCCCTTGCTTCACTGCTGATATAATGACTCAAAAGGTTTAAATCAAAATAATTTTCAAGAAAAATCTCAAAATTTCATTTTGAAAAATATTGAAAAACAAATAGTACCAAGCAAATGTACTGCTGAAGAGGTTTCATTTGAATGGTCACACCATAGGATTTCATCCACAGACTCAAAAGTTAGAACAAATGGTACCATGCAAAAGTACTGTTGAAGAGGTTTCATTTGAATGGTCACACCATAGGATTTCATCAACAGACTCAAAAGTTAGAACAAATGGTACCATGTAAAAGTACTGCTGAAAAGGTTTCATTTGAATAGTCACACCATAGGATTACATCAACAGACTCAAAAGTTACATTGTACAACTTCACTAAATGTCACTAAATGTCATGCGTGTCTCCATAATTGACTCTGGCAGTGAATAGGTTAAGTTACATTGTGACATCAAAAGTCCCATCTTGTGAGAGAAGCAAGGTGGTGACAATTACTTTTAATTCTTGCATGTACTGTACTATACTCAAGATCCTATCTCCTGTAAGATTTTTGTTCAAAGCAGATTTTAAGTCAAAAGATAACTCGTGTAGATGTACATGTATGTACATACTTACCATTTCTTGCAAATGAGTACATAATAGCCTTGTTAGAACCATCGTCATCATCAACAGCAGATACTGCCAATACTTTAGTGCCTCGTTTAACATCCTCTTTAATTTCTTTTCCGTAGTTGGACTGCAGAAATCTTGGTTTGTTGTCGTTCACGTCTGTCACTGTAATGACCACATTTGCAGTTCCTTTAAATCGCGGATTTCCATGATCTGTTGCACTGACATCAAACCTGTATTGATTAGTCGTTTCTCGATCCAATGATTGTCCAACTGTTATTTCACCAGTGTTGGGATTAATTCTGAAATCTCGCTGAGGTCGTTCAAAAGCATAGGTGAGTTTCGCATTTAAACCTTGGTCATCATCAGTTGCTTTTACAAAAAGAACCCTACCCCCTACTGCAGTCGCTTCACTGATTCTCTCCCGGTAAATTCGATTTTGGAAAATTGGTTTGTGGGTATTTGAATCAGTGACATTGATGCGCACAATAGCAGAACTTTCTAAAAGACTGTCCCTTGCTTTTACTGTAAAAGAATAGAATTTGTGCCTGCCATAATCCAGGCGGCAGGATAATGTTATCACTCCAGTGGCAAAAATTCGAAAGCATCGCGGTTGGCCGCTAGGATACTCAAGTCTATAGAAGATGTTCCTCTGACCAAGGTCTGGATCTGTAGCAGTCACTTGAAGAACAGTAGTACCCAGTTTGTCATTCTCCTGCACTGAGCCATAATAAATGGGTTTAGAGAACTTGGGAGGATTATCATTGATGTCACCAACGGTAACAGTCACCTTGGCCTGGTTACTCTTTGGTGGATTTCCTTTGTCCTCTGCCTTAACATGAAACACATAGCGATCTACTTTTTCTCGATCTAGTTTCTGGGTGAGAAACAAATCTCCATCCTCGCTGTTAATACCAAATGGTAAATTTGATTCGACCAAGCTGTAAACAATCTTTTTATTGGTTCCCTGATCATCATCATAGGCCGTGAGACGAGTAAATGTGTGTCCAACCTTTTCACGTTCAGAGACTGTCTCTTGAAAATCTGAACTAGCAAATTGTGGAGCATTATCGTTAACATCAATGAGGTGTATTTCCACCGATGTTTCGTTATACATTGGGGATTCTCCTTTATCCTGAGCCATTACAAAAAGTAAATGTATTGGTGAGTACTCATAATCAAGAGATTTTACCACTTTGATTTGTCCATTGAGACGATTAATAGAAAACAGTCCCTGGTCATTACCACTGGTGAAGCTGTACTCGACCTCTCCATTACTACCAAGGTCTTTATCAGATGCACTAACTGTCAGCACCAGTTTTCCAGGTCTGGTATCTTCCCGTATTGATACTGTGTATTCCTTCTTGGAAAACTGAGGAACGCAGTCGTTAACATCAGTGACTGTTATCCGCACAGTGGTTTGGTCTGTTTTTGGTGGAGATCCTTGATCGCTCGCCTGGATTGTAAGAGAGTACTGTTGGACAGTTTCACGATCAAGCGGACGGTCAACAATGATCGCACCACTGCCTCCATCAATGCGGAACGCTCGATTAACTCCGACCCTGTTAGTGATACTGTAAAGAATAACTGCATCATCCTCATCTCGGGCCTGGACATCAAGCACGACATCTCCAACATATGTGTCCTCTGGGATCGGCTTGCTATAGGAAGGTGATTCAAACTTAGGAGCGTTATCATTTACATCACCCACAACAATCCTAAGATTTGCCTTGGCAGATAATGAACTGTGTTGCTGGTATTTTGCAATCACATCAAAATAGTGAACGGCCATACTCTCGCGGTCTAAGGGTTTCAGAGTTGTTATCAATCCGGTCTCAGAATTTATAGAGAAAAATGTTTGGCTAAGAAGATTCTGATTTGCCGAAATCTCATAGGTAATTTTCCCAGCGTTTCCATTGTTCGTGTCCTGAGCTTGAATTGTACTCACGCTTGTGCCTACGCGGGCATCCTCGGAAACATCAGCCGTTAAATGATTATTGGAGAATCGTGGAGGAGAAAGACGTATTGCCCGGCGAAATCGCCGCGCGATCTTGACGAAATTAGGTTTGCTATCAACAATAAACAACTGGATTCGCGCCACAAGAGCATGTTTGTTTGTCGCTTCATAGTTGCTCACCGGAAACGTATTTACGATGTCCACCACTAAAACATTTTCTTGAACTCCAAGTAAAGATCGCCGAAGAACTAAATAATCCGATTTGACACCAAATCTAAAATACTTCCTCGACGTTGTATTTCGTAGCTTGAGGAAAGCAGGATCGACGATAAATCCTCCAAGATGAGTAAAAATGTGTTGAAGTCTGAACACGCGTGTTCCTATCACAGAAGTAGATTTTACTTTTCTACGAAACTTTAGAAAGCAGTTTTCGCCAAAAATAGCTACAGTTAGAGGTTTTAAAGCCCTTTCGGCCGAATTAAAAATAGATGTTGTTTCTACAAAAACTGTAAACGGATTAAGGCGTAGTGTCTTGCAGTCTGGTGTCCGAATCATACGCACCAAACCATTTCTTGAATCAATAGAAAGTATTTGAAGAGCTCTTGGTTCATCTTGTTTTGGCGCTTGCAAAACGTAGTTTGTCCACTCAGGTCTACTTAAATTAGCTAGAACAGTGTCTGGCGTTGTCGATGAATAAATATTAATAACTGTACACTCCGCTTGCAGGAATAGATGACTTAGTTGATGAACAACCAAAATTAAACCCAGCCAAATGCGGTTGAAACTAACCATTTCAATGTTTGGCGGCGATTTCTATCTGTTGTCAGATTCGACGAAATGAGCGTCCATTAAAAACGGTACGAAAATCGTGAGGCATACCACCAATGGTGATTAAAGATACAATACTTTCCACTTAAAGTTTCCATAAACACAGCTCGTGGTTGGACTTAGCGCTCATCTTTGGAAAACAGCACAAAAATATCTTTGATCTTCGCTTGGCAGTTTGCATCGAGTGTCGGCAGGACACCAAATTCCCTTTGATTGACAAGTTCCAATCATTTCGGCATCTAATTGGCTTTCGACGATCACGTGATCTCTTTATCTCGCCGCTTATATGAAATCTAACGTGGTTTGCATGACAAATAAAACTATTTGGTTTTTTACGAGCATTCTTCGGTGTTTTATTTACAAACAAAAGCAAAGGACTGTCATGAAAAGGATATAAACACTACAGTACTTTAAGTTTGACAGGATCTGAAGTTTGAAATTAATGGTCCTTGTTTTTCGAGACGTTTCTTTGCCATGTCAGTTGTCAGGAAATTTAGGTTAGTTTCGCGCGGAATTTCACAAATTTGGGAGTAGTTATAGACATAGGCGAAAAAAGTCGGAAAGTACGATACCGCTTCTATCGATATAAATGTTTAGTTTAAGAATTCCGGCCCTCCTACCTGCGTTTTAAGATACAAAAATACATCGTTCACCAGCCAAATGGCGTCCAATTTTAAAATATAATTTTTATTCGTATCTTAATTTTACGGTTTTATTTTAATTAACGAGCCTGATCGTTGAATAGAGCTGTGTTGAAAGATTCATAAATAACCCAATTAGCAAAGTAAAAATCGTGCCGCTCAAAATGAAACAGGGCTACTTACTAATGTTAAAATAACTACAGATTTAGTCGCAAAGAAGAAACTGAACAGATAATGTGAAATTAAATTTACATTTCTACATTAAAGTTCACTTATGAGCGCTTATCAAACTGAAACTCTAAAGTTAACGAAAAAATGATTCCGGTCTTCCATGATATTCAAGATCACGTCATGTCTGAGAAAATGAAATCAACGGTGATCTATCTCAATTTTGCAGCGGTCGTGGCTTTTTTTCGACACGCACAGCGAAAACGCATGGCTATAATTTTCTGGATCTAGTCAATATAAAATGAAAGTAAACAAAGCCAAAAAGCTCTCTTTTTTTGTAATTCTGAAAGGCTAACTTACAAATGGCGGAGAAAATGGAGCAAGAAAAAAAAATTGACAGTGAGAGAATATAACATTCCATGTTCCGATCCGACTTTCACAGGGAGTTAATCCATTTTCCTTTTAGCAGAACTAATACCCGGTCCTTCATTATGTTATTGTTCAACAAATAGAAGCGTTAGTTGTGAAACCGGAAAACTATTCTTTGGAGTCATTTATATAAATTTTAATTTAATCATCGTTCGCTTATTTATGCTAATATATATGTCCTTTCTTCACAAGTCAACTGTCTGCTAAACTGCAACATGTTTGTTATTTAATAGCGCCGGAAACGCTGCTGGAAAACAACTGTTCTATACTGAAACGCTGTCTGACGTATTTCAGAAATGCAGAAATCTATTTTTTCCTTGGGCGAAGGTTAAAACTGTATAAAAAAGGAACTAACAAATTTTATGGGAATGGCAGAGGAATTTAACTGCACCCGCCCACAAGTCGGTGCGGTTCGACCTTTGATGACGTCAATGTTTACAAACGAAATAAATGACAAAGGGCATCCAAAATTAGTTATTATATGCCAAGTTTGATTGGAAAATTGACCGAAACTAAACAATGCTTTTAAAAAAGTAATCAGTAATATTTACAATGACGATTTCCCGCGGTAGGCGTTTGTTAAAAAAAGAAACAATTAATGTCAAGATCACGTATACCCAGGGTTTTCAAGAAATTGTTATTTTTAAACATGCGTGAAGGATTGTTTCTAACTTTTCTACCCTGTAAAAACAAAGATGCCCTCTTAATTAGCCATTGATAAAGGACGGCACGTTTGAGTAAAGAGCAGCTGGAAATTAATATCTCGCCGACAAACAGTAAACAGGCGGCGAAGCCGCCACTTAGATATGGAAAGTGCGCGATGCTGTAGCTGGAGACGGTGGGGTGGTCGTTGTTTCGCTGTGGGGGGGGGGGGGGGGGGGGTCTCCCTATAATGGGCGATACTGGGATGCTCCGCCCGAAAGGGGTACCTTTTTTGGGCTGGAGGTATATGAAAGGGTAGGGATTTTACGAGTTGAAGTGAAGGGTAGAGATTTCACGAAATATGCGAAAGAGTAGCGAAAACACGAGTTGAAGTATAAAAAAGATAGGGAAAACTGCCATTTAAGTATTATAAAAAGAGCCTTTCAAAATATATCAAACAGACGCACGTAAAGGCTATATGAAAGGGGTACCATTTTCAAAGAAAGGTATATGAAAGTGGTACCTTTTCTGTCAAAAACGGTATATGTAAGGGTACGGGGTTGGACCTCGGGTCGTTTGGTCGGAGCATTCCTTTGTTGAGTACCTCCCCCCCACAGTTTACTCAGACAAAAAAACTACACTTCACATTGTCTTTCTCCACCCGTTGTAGAACTGGGGTAACCATGTAATGGGGAGTTTCTTGGTGTTGCAGAAGCCATTGTTGGTTAGCTTTTGTGTTGTGGTGTGGGTATTGTTCAGTGTCTTTTGAATCTTTCGTTTTACGTCATTTGGTGATCACACCATCCGCAACACCAAGAAACTACCATGTAATGATGAAAGGCTATGGCCAAAACGTTTGCGAACTAAATCACTACGACACTTTTTATAATTTTTCATTTATTTCTACTATTTTTTTTTCTCACGTTTTAAACACATATAAATTTAATCAAGTGTTCCGCATCATCTGGAGAACAGCAGCTTCCACCACAATTTAAATTTAACAATACGATGGACTAGCATCCCATCCAGAGGGAGTAGTTATACTCCAAGTCACTTCATAGTAAAAAACAGGTCACCCTGTGATGGACTAGCATCCCATCCGGGGGGGGGGGGAGTAGTAATACTCCTAGTCACTTCATAGTATATAAACCAGGTCACCCTGTGATGGACTAACATCCCATCCAGGGGGGGGGGGGGGGGGGGAGTAGTAATACTCCTAGTCACTTCATCGTTTCATAGTATACTAAACCAGGTCACAAAATGTATATCTTTTATTTTACTTTATTTTTCTTGAGTCAATCTTTTCTCGGCCGTATGGATCAGTTTGCCGTGTTATTTTACAATTAAACCAGGTCACCCTGTGATGGACAAGCATCCCATCCAAGGTGAGTAGTGTGTTTCCTTGTCTCCTGTGTGGTTTTTGGGGTGATTTAGAGCGTTTCCAGTGAGTTTTAGTTCCATTGCTTTCTCTCTATATCCTTGAGAGAAAGCAATGGAACTAAAACTCCCTGGAAACGCTCTAAATCGCCCCCAAGACCACACAGGAGACAAGGAAACACGCTAGCGAAGTAGGGTAGGCAATTTTTATTGAAATCTTGTTCGTATCTTTTAACTCCTAGAATGGACCGTTTTTCGTCATACAAATCCTTATAATTTCGCTCAGAACGGTTCTGTGACACATACAGCTTGGGCTACCTGTGTAAACATCAGGAAGAGTAGGACATTAGAACATTTTAAGCAGTTTTTAAAAACACGTTTGTTTAGGGAGGCCTTTTATCACTTTTAACCTGTTGTGTTGATTAGATATTTTGTAAACTTTTAGATATTTTAATTTTTAACATATTGTAATGCGCAGGCGATCATATATCCATGCAGCCTGCGCAATTTAAATACCTAAATTATTATTATTCTTATTATTATAACGCTGCTAAAATTTCTGATACGGTATCTTCAATCAAGAAATTGTTGTTTGTTTGAACCTAAAACAGAAGATATAAGTGAATTATCTCTAATAGTAATCATACGGTTTCGAGTTCAATTTATTTAATGATCTATTTGCTCAAGTGATCGAGAGTTTTTTTTAAAGAAGCTTTTTATTTTTTCTTCGATGTTTCAAAGACACGGGGAAATAGGTTGAAAGATTTAGTCTGAACTTTTCAGGTCTTTTCAAGTAGTACTATAAGAACAAGGGCTGACAACTGCGTAGAAAAAGTAACGCAACAATGGCATGATTGAGACCAAACCAAAAGTTTAAATGCAACTGTGGATAGCTATTTCTCCGTTATTGCGGCTCATCAGCACAGTGTAGCAACAAGTTCCAGTGACTAACCTGACTGAGTTAGCACTTTACTAATGTGCACTTGGTAAAAACTCCGGATATGACCTCAAGATCATATGTTGCTTTCTCGTTTTCTTTTCAAGTAGCAATCCATTTCCATCCTTGCAATCCCGCACTTTATCTTCAAACAACAGCGCGCTTTAATTTGGTGGTATTTAGTGATATAACATGGAATAAGGTTAGCGAAATTTTGTTATTTCGGCCAGGGGTGACCCTATAATATTTGAAATTTCAGTTGGAATGACTTTTATTTCCCACGAACAAAGCCGAATAACAAAAGAAGCGCCTGACAATTGTATACAATCGGAGTAGTCATAGAAAGACTAACAAGCAATTTCATCCTTTATAACCTGCGATCAGCCGCTCTCTTTTTTCGGAGCGCGAAAGTAAGCGGAAGGGCGCGGTCCTTCCCCACGCTCCGCCATCTTTCGCTCCGAAAAAAATGAGCGCCCGTTCGCATACAGGTAATTCCATCCAAAGAAATTATTCATATTGGTAAGAAAACCATACCAGTCCTATGATAGTGGCTCTCGCCGTATCGGAATGGTGATATTAGAGTGGCTCTCGATATCGAAGTGGCTCTCGATATCGGAGTGGCTCTCAATATCAAAGTTGTTCTCAATATCGGAGTGGTAATATCGGATGGCTCTCGTATTATTGTGGATACTGTGAGTCTTTGGAGCAAGCCCTCTGAAAACGGCAATAAAAATTGCTCAAAACCGAAAAACCGCTTTTCTTATTCATAAAAACCGGATGTTAAAAAAAGGAAAAAAGAAAACGAAAACGAAAACGGCAACTTTAACCAAAACCGAAAAACCGAAAAACCCAATGCCCCCTTCAGTAACAGCTTCGTATTGAAAACAACAAGAAACAAGAAAAGGGCCCAACTTCGACAAGAAAGTGATACACTCCAATCTCTGGCAAATCAATTAGACGATAGCGGAAAAAGAATGGCTTTCTGTGACGTGCAAAATGCCTTTCCAAATACTTGTTTTCAAAGGACTTTTTCAAGTGATGCTCTTAAGTTGTCAAGCGTTGAAATAAGTGTTTTGTTGACCGTAAAATGCGTAACTGCTACAGGAAACAGGCGAACTAAAACTAACATGGCTGCTCCATGTGCTCTCTACTTATAGAGACCGCCGCTGCCCCGAAACACTGCGTCACTTACGTAATCTTTGTTCCCAAACCATTTTACAACATCAATAGTCCAATATATAACATTCCGGCCTCATAAACGAATTTGTCCCCGCTTGAGTTAATTCTAACTCTTAAAAACATTACATCATCTAGTTCTCTCTCTTATTTCAAACGATTCGTATTTGTGCCGCGCTAAGACATGTTTTTAATTCATCGAAACAAAAGTTGGTTTATTTGAACTTTTACGAACGGCAGCGAAACTTCACACATTTAACAACAACATTTGCCGTACTGTAGCGTTTTTCTAAGTCTTAAAAAAAAACATGCCGCGAAGTCCTCCGGAGCTCGAAGCCTTATGTACTGGTCAGCGGATTTACTTAGAATGCGAGCGATCGAGTGAAATTTGTCCCCGTCTGCTGCATATCGTTCAATGCTTCTCGTATTCACAAGAAAATGCGCATACATCTATATACGCCCTGTCTAATAAAGTGGTTTCATATAACCCTTGAAAAAGAAATTCGACAAATACACACACTATTAGACACTAAATCCATTGTCTTCTTTTCTTTACGGTTGACTATTTAAAAATGACCGTTTCATTTTGTTTCACGGTCGAGTTTTCTGAAATCACACCAGTCGCTAAAAAGCCCTGTGTACGTGATAGTGATTAAAATTATGCATTAACGTATTACATATTACTACAACGATTACTGGTTCGTCGCTGGATTACTGTAAAAGTACGCACCTTTGATGACTCTTGGGTAGTTTTTTCACGCAAAATAAAGCGGGATCAATTAAAATGATTTGCAAAGCGCCTTGTATTCAAACCAACAGAAGAATTACACAATGTGTACGCAGAGTCCTTTTATTAAGCACAAGCGCAACTTTTATAAATGGAACACTGTAAGTCATGACGCATTTTTTGGTTCAAATGTTTCCTTGTTTGCTTATTTCACTTTCATGAGAATTAAGGCCCCGTCCACACGTATCCGTTTTCGTTTGAAAACGCGAAAGTTTTTTTCCGTTTTCGCTTCCCGTCCACACGTATCCGATGAAAACGGTCACCGAAAACGGGAAACTTTTGAAAACGCTTTCGAAAGTGGAAACTTTTGAAAACGCTTTCGAAAGTGGAAACTTTTGAAAACGGTGTTTTCGCGTTCTCGTGTGGACACCCGAAAACGGAACTTTTCGAAAACGATGACGTCAAGAGGTCGAATTCAGTCCACTGCGCATGCGATAAAAGCGATGAAAAGCCATAAACAACTCGCAGGCTCGGCTAAAATCAGTGGTGCGCATGATCTTTAGAGGCATTTGAAGCGTTTTCGGTCGTTTTTGCGTATACGTGTGGACAGGCAAAAACGATTCGAAAACGCTATGTGTGGACGGAGAGATTTTAAAAAACGGAAAGAAACTTTTGCGTTTTCAAACGAAAACGGATACGTGTGGACGGGGCCTAAATCTCTACTACACAAAGTCTTTTGGTTTCATTCTCCAGCGTTATTTCTAGAACATTTGTGTGTCGAGTAAAATCATGGCTCCCTTGTAGACACTCAGTGTTTCCTTGTTTGCTTATGTTTTTCACGAGATTTAAATATCACCTAAAGCCGATAATCTTTTAGTTGCATTCTCCAGCGTTATTTCTAGAACATCTTGATATTCCACCTGTTGTCACGACTGCTTTCTAGGCTCTCAGTGTTTCCGTTTTTTGCTTGTTTTACTTTCACGAGAATTAAATCTCTAGCGATAGAATTTTGGTTTTAAGATGATGTTACACTGGACGACTCTTAACGCGACGTTGTTTCGTAAAAACTTGACACCGTGTAACAGCGCGCGGACGATGATTTATTAAACACTTAATGACTTGTCCCGAGCTGGGAAACAGTGAATTTTGCTTCCCGAGAATCTCGATGTTTCCCGAGACGAAGTCGAGGGAAACATCAAGATTCGAGGGAAACAAAATTCACTGTTTCCCGAGGGATCAGTCATTAAGTGATTTGTTATATAGCAACACGAAAAAAAAAAACCACAACACAACACAGTTTGAAAAACGCGCCGAGCACTCGATCCATCATAATCATGCCACGTTTTGTCACGGTCTGATCACGTGCGCTACCGGACAACAGTGCAATGTTACCCTCTGCCGTCAAAATTGTTGCTCGCTTTCGCAAATGTTGCCCGCTTAGCACAATTGGCGGGAAACAGTTTGTTTGTTAGATGTCATGTGACGATGAATCAACCAATCAACGCGCGCGTTGTATTGAGCAAAACTCCAGCTATATAACAAAACGTAATATTTTGTTGTGGTTGCCGCAAGAAATTGTTGAAATAAAAATCGCCCCATGTAACTTTTCTTTACTCTCTAGCGTTATTTCTAGTGTGTGTCACGTGATATTTCACGGGATAAGGTTATGACCCGCGCTCTTGCTCTCAATGCTTCCTTTTTTAGCATTTACGAGAATTAAAAGACCTCGAGCGCCATTCTTCAAATTTCGGTTTCGAGCGTTTTTGTCGGAATGATGTGCAAATCAAATTTAACGCCAGATACGGAAAACAACTGTCAATGTTTTGGCCTCGAAATGAAACACTTTATGCTCACCTTTTAATAAACAATATAGCAGTATTGGTTAATAATACGGCCTTTTTATACGCTAATCAGGGAAATTTTTCCTTTTGAATTAACTTTGGAAAAAGGTGATAAACAATCAAAGGCTCCTATGAGCTAACTCGTTGATATAGAACGCTCTTTTTATACTTTTCATCATTTTTTTCTAGCTTTATTCAGTATCCCCTAATATTTTATCTCATAACCATGCACTAAGAAACGAAACCATTTTTGGATGGTACACTGTGTCTGTTGGGGTCACATAACCAGCAAGGCCCTAAATTATGCAAAATTTGGAATTATTAGATCACTGCACGAGAATTCACTTAAAAAAATCCCGTTTTCCCTCCTTAGTCTTCAATTTACAGAGTAATACGTCAAAGTAAACAGAGAATTTCGAAACCTTTTATTGCTGTATAGAGGTTTTGCACGGCAGCCATGTTGCATGGCAGGAACAATAGATTCTTTTCCCTAAGGGAAAGAATGTTCTTTCTAATGCAAAACATTTTCATTGTTCCTACTATGCAACATGGCTGCCGTGCAAAACCTCTTTTGTCATTTTTTTGTTTTCTTCTAGTCCCAGAAACTAACTAAAATGAGAACGTTATAGTTTCCAGAAAACAAATAACTTTGGAAAACACCGATTAGTTCCATAAACCTTGTGCTAGTTGTCATTGATAGAAAACAAATTAAATAGAACACAAAAAAGCAAGTGGCACACTCAAACACCATCCCCGCGGTCTGGCCAGTACCTTACCACCTTACTAGTACCCTACCTGCCATATCACCCTGGCAGTGGCAGCCATGGACAGTGGGTTGGTGTTTGAGTGTGTCACTTACGTTTTTCGTGTTTTACTTAAAATTTACTGACACACCGATCGGCAAAAATGCTGATCCACCTCCCCATACGCATGCCGTGGGAAGACGGCCGTGCTGTCCCCAGCCAACAGCTACCACATGTGTTGTGTGGAGCAGGCGCTCAAAGGGATAATTACATCCATTTTTACATACATTCATTTTTGTTTTCTAGTCCCCGTAGAAGGTTTGTTTTGCAAACCGAAATATCGGGCAAATATATTCAACTGTTTATTGTTTTTTTATTTCACTTCTGTCTCTATCTTTTCTTCTTGCCGTAAGGGTCAGTTTGCCGTTTTTACCTTTACTATTTCAAGATTTTTACTGATCCAGGTCTACGATAGATCCGGTACTCTGTCCTCATTGGTTTGTCGTTGTGGTTTTACCGTTATCATAGTTTTATAATTACATCCGCCTGGGTCGTGTAGGGGTTCGACAGTTATGCCATGCTGATGAGTCCTAACAAGGACGAAACAGCTGTCCACGGCTGCCACTGCCAGGGTGCGCATGCTTAAGGTACTGGCCAGACCGCGGGATTGGTGTCTGAGTGTGTCGCTTGCTTTTTTCGTGTTTTAAATTAAATAGAAAATTATTTTCCAATATCTCGTAAATTTGGATCGTAATAAATTGCTAAAAATTGGGCGTGGTAAGTCACTTGACGTAGCAAGCAAGTAACTTAGTCAAATGTGTTTTGAAACAAACCATGCCCCCCCTTTAGATCTAAAATATCCAATGCCTGATTTTATTGGTGTTCGGCTTCGCTCAAAACTGCTACACCCCGTTCAGGCAAAACATATCAGTTAAGTGATTCCAGTCGGCTGTCAAAACACTTAACAGCTTATCACGCGCACATGCATCACATTTTTTAAAGGTCACGAGCCTTTTCAATATTCTAGGAAAAAAAGGGAAAAGAGTATTTGAACTTTCTGTGCAAAGCAGACGCTAGTAATCTTTATTCTGTCAATTATGTGAATGTGTTCTGTAATTTTCGTAAAGGAAAATGTTTTTCATTTACATCTCAGGTGAACAGGGGGCATTGGGATTTCTGCCATACTGCAGAAGGATTTCTAAGGCAAACTACTCAACTATCGCGTGGTCTTTATTTCATCCCTACACCCGTGACAAAAGAAAATCTTATCAGGCGCCAACTTCTCGCAGATTTCAAATCAATTTGCGAGACGAATGCGTCTACAATATATTTTTCAAGGAGAGAAAACGAACCTCATCCTTTCCACGTTAAGTCGGACTGGAAACCACCAGTCCAGCCATCAGTGATCAGTAGCTCTGGAGACCTTCCTAGAGGAGGTCAAATTTGAGCTCGCAAGTATTGAATTAAACAAACCAAAATATAATATATCTACGGGACAGTGCAAAGCTCTCAAAGAGCTATCGCGTAACAAAAGCTCCTTAAAAAATCTGATAAGGGGAGCACAACCGTATTGATGAGCAGACCACAAGACAAACTTAACGAGGGTCAGGTACTACTTGATGATTTAAATAACTACTACCGATCCCTAGACAAAGCAATGGTTGAAACTACAGCCAAAAAAGCTATACAACTAATCAAATCACTGCTCTCAGAAGGCCACATTGACGAAATGACGGCTAAATGGCTCTCTCTTACGCCTGATCCTCCGCGAATCCCAGTGTTTTACACACTTACTAATATAAGATTCACTGACAAACCGACACCTGTCGGTCGACCTTAGCTTGTTTCGGCCCTACAGAACGGATCTCAGCATTTGTTAACCACCTTATTCAGCCAATAGCACACTATACAACAAGCTTCGTATCTTAAAGATACGACAGACTTTATTACCTTCATCGAGAGGATTAAACTGCCGAAAAGTGCATGCCATGCTTGTTTCAATGGATGTCACAAGCCTATACACGAACATACCACAACGAGAGGGTATTACCACTGTATGCCATGCATACGAAGAATTTAACCAAGGAAACCCTCCAGTCCCTACAAGGTTTTTAAGCGAAATGCTTAGTCTGATCCTACTTGAAAACTCGTTCCAATTTAACATACAAGCTGAAAGATCTAAACAGTACTGCTATTGTGTGATCCGACGATACTAAGAAAAGCAGGCGCAGTAAATTAGGAGGTTTCGGTATAACTGAATACTTACTTGAAAAGTGAAAACCCAGTAGGAATGCTTGATTTGTCTCAGTACCCTATGAAGTAAAGTATCAACCTCGTTCCCAGGTGTTCTCCTTCCCGTCCCCTGGGAACGAGGTTGGTAAAGTATTGCAAAGCAGTAAATCATTCCAAAATATTGATCCTTCAGACGAGACATTTGCTCCGGGCGTGCGCGTTACCAAAATGAACTATTGCTCATAATTATGTATGTATGCGCTATTGTTTTGCTTTTGGATTTCTATTGTTTTGGCTTTTGTTTTAGTTTTAAGGACGGTATGCATAACTAATGTGTGGGGTTAAACGGAAATCTTTCTGGCTGAAAAGTGCAAAATGACGGAGTTTTTTTCGCTCAAACCAAAGCAAATTTCCCACCGAAATGTTAACTACATTCCACTCTTTCCAAAACCGAGTGTGGATGTTGACATTGCGCCTGTTAAAATGAGTTAGAACGCTTAAAGCGATGACCGCGCGGTCGAACTCCATACAAGCTTTTATACGAAATTGCTCACTTCAAGGTAAAAATGACGGTACTCTTTTTAAAAGTTATTAAAATATTTTAACGTTTCTAGATAGAATAATAACCATATAACTGGAATCCGAGTGTGGATTTCCGTAAAGTAATTCACAAATTGCCAGGCCATGCATTGGCAGAAGAGCATGCGAATAGATACAGACTAATAGAAGCCAAAATTGGCTCAGTCGAAGCATAATGCACTGAAAACATGGCAAAATGACGGGTTTTTTTTTCATTCCAACTAAATCATATTTCCCACCAAAAAGTTCACAAGATCCCAGTCTCTTCAAAACCGAGTGTGGATGTTGACATTATGCCTATTAAAATGAGTTAGAACACTTAAAGCGATGACGCGCGGTCGAACTCCATACAAGCCTTTATACGAAATTGCTTTCTTCAAGGTAAAAATGACGGTACTTTTTTTCAAAAGTTATTAAAATATTTTAACGTTTCTAGATAGAATCATAACCATATTACTGGAATCCGAGTGTGGATTTCCGAAAGGTAATTCATAAATTGCCAGGCCATGCATTAACAGTAGAGCATGCGAATAGATACAGACTAATAGAAACCAAAAGCATAGTGCACTGAAAAAATGGCAAAATGACGGGATTTTTTTCGCTCCAACTAAATCATATTTCCCACCAAAATGTTCACAAGATCCCAGTTTCTTCAAAACTGAGTGTGGATGTTGACATTATGCCTATTAAAATGAGTTATACCGCTAAAAGCGATGACCGCGCGGTTGAACTTCATATAAGACTTTACTTGACATTGGTCACTTCAAGGTCAAACTGACGGGACTTATTTTTAAGTTATTAAACTATTTTAACGTTTCCAGATAGAATAATAACCAAGTTACTGGAATCCGAGTGTAGATTTCCGAAAAGTAATTTTAAAAAGTGATTTTAAAGGTCAAATTGGGGGTCTGGGGACGAGTTAAAAAAATTAGAGGCAAATGTCACCCAATTTTTGCCATGCGGCATCGTCCAGATATAAATGAAACCAATTCCCTTTTGAGAAATACAGAACATTTTATGCATAACTGACCTGAATAACGATTAACGTGCGCTTTCAGGAAGTTGAAATGGGGCCTATTAGAAACCGCTCAAAATTTCCGTGAAAACAGTACGGCTGCCTCTTTATTACGATGCTAGTTGTCTTACATTTTCTATCCTTTCAATTTATCTTTTCAGCTACTCGCAGTGATTAGCTGTTATGAATTGTAGACTGAGATTTAGATAATGTTCGTGGTAATAAGAAACGTTTTTCAGGAGTGTTTTGAGCCCACTGAGCCGCCGATCCGGCATCTGACCGTTCATCAGCTCAGTTTTTGTAGCAGGAAAATATAGCATGCGTGACAAGCCGCATGATAGCATGCGTGGCAGGGATTTGGGCGCGCACGTGAAGCGCGTGGAAAACTGCGGCGTGTGAAGGGAGCTACTTTCCCCCTCCCTTCCTGCGCGGCTGCGATCCATCAATGCCCTTCGCGCTCGCGTCCGAATCGCCCCTTCCTCTCCGTGTAGCGAGGCCATAATTAATAATTGAGCATGTTCCCTGAAAATTTGGTTTTATCAATTGACTCGATAAGGCAAATTAGCTACTTTAAAGGGATTCACGTTTCGAGTGCTAGCCGGCCCCAAGGTTTGTAAAGCTAGCCGGCGTCTACAACTCTTTTGTTTTGTTTTGTTTGGCAGTTTTCGCAATTCGGCGCCATTGTGTTGTGTACGTGCGTGTCTGATAAGTAATAAGATTAAAATTAAGGTTACGATTTTATGAACCATAAAAGCTTACTGCACTTAAAGGGGTCTTTAAAATTTCGCCACAACGATTAGTTCTAGCTGTAAATGACATGTGATCTGTTGCCAGGCATGTAACGATTTTCTATATCTGTGTTACCATTGACTTGCAAGCGAAACGTGAGACCAAACCGATGCGCAAATTATGCCCCTTTTCGGCATTTCAAACGCACTAGGCGAAACTGAAAGTTATGATTTTAACCGGCTTGAAATCCCAAGAGTGTCAAAGATCAAATTCAAGAAAAAACCTAAATTTCGTTTTGTAAAATATTGGAAAAAAATGGTACCATGGAAAAGTACTGCCAAAGAGGTTTCATTTGAATGGTCACCGCATAGGATTTCGTCAACAGACTCAAAAGTTAGAACTTCACTACATGTCTCCATAATTGACTCTGGGAGAGCTGTGAAAGCATAAAAAAATATATATAATACTTACCTATATATAAAAATAAGTGTGGTGTAATCTGATAGACCGGGGTAATAGACACCCACTATAAAGTTAAGCAGTTTCCGGCCAGTTCAGTACGTTAATCCGTTATCACAACATTTTCACAACATTTTCACATTTACATTTTCTGTTTACATTTATAAGCAGCATAAGGGCATGATCTCCTTAAACCAGCTTTTTATCTATAAACATTAACTCTTTGACCACAAATTAAACTTTAGTATTGTCGGTTAAGTACGTACAAAAATTCTGAGCATTTTCATTTCGGTTTGCAACCAGACAAATCCGCACAAACCGCTCACAAATCCTTAGAAAAGTTCCTTAAAGATTTTACTATGGGAGCCACCAGCGCACGAAGTCGGCCGTCCTGTCGTGAAGCGACTGTTAACGCTGTTAAAGTTAGTCTCTATCAAGTAGTTTTAACGACGACTCGCATGAAGAAGTAATTCGTTAATTCATTTGTTTGTTTTCCAACCGTGCAGACGGTAACACTGAGCAAAATATGAATGGAACGGTGATCCGATCATGGCGGTGCGCGGTAGAGAATGATTCTCTCGAGTTTTAGATTCGCCATAAATCCTCAAATTGTTACTTTCTGATCTTGAAATTGGGAAATGATAAGAAAATTGCTCGCATTATTTCCTGTATTTCCGTATTTTTTTTATTTTGATGTATTTTGACCTTCATTTAGAGGACCCTCCTGAAAAACCACCATTAGGTGATTGGAGGCCTCCTCTTAAAATATTTTATTTCTGCTTCACTACACAACAGACTGTAATTTTATACCAATAGGTTTATTTTGCAGGTTTCGGCCGAGCACCGGGACTATTACAGCAAATAGTGCTACACTGAGCCTTAGTACACAATATACAGTATACAATATCTATAACTACATTATCCAATAATCGCCATCACAGTAAAACACCTAACGGAGCTGAGCAACCACACACAAAACCACTGTGGTTAGACGGAGGCCAGAAAAAACCTGCCTTAAAAAAAACCCTTGGGGAAAAAATGACAGGAAATCTGAGTAGGAACCAAGGCCCAAGCTCCAAACGGCCCATCCTACGAGGCTCTTAATTAATGCTCTAAGTTGCAGTTCGTATTCTTTCTTTCATTTAATAACAAAATAATTGATAAAGTGAGTGAGAAGCGGTGTCGGCCGAGAATGATCCACCACGTGCTATACAAAGCTTATATATCCCACAGTACTACCCATGATGCACCATCATCTAACAGGACCCAGGCCCTGTTGCTCTCGTGCCGCAGAAATATTACATTTCGGGCTAATTCGTAGCCACTCAAACGCCAGAAATTCCATATTATATTATTATTATTATTATTATTATTATTATTATTATTATTATTATTATTGTAAGCGACTAAGACCATTTAACTCGTTAAGACACACCGGCTCACTAGGTAAAACCTTTGACTATACCCGGCGTTACCAATCGATGAAATCAATGATCGATTAAAATCGATATCAATCGATGGCAATCGATATCAATTAATCGATTGATATTGATAATCGATGACCAATCGATGAAGAAGATTTTTGTGACCTTATCGATTGGCATCGATTGGCATCGATTGTTATTGATTATCACAATGCAGTTTTCTTACTCTTTAAATATGAAAATTCGACACATTTATTTTGAAAACATGACTTTTAGCCAAAGGATGAGAGTTCAGTTGCACGAGAGTTTTATTCAACTTTCAGCAAGCGTGGGCCAAATTCGATAAGAGCGCACAGGAATCGCCGAGAGTGCATGAGAGTTTCAGGCCAAACGAGAGACACTCATGAAGCGGCGAAAACTCGCTGTTTCGCGACTCGTTTGTTGCTGCTTCGCGGCTCAATTTCACTTGGAACATCTGTCATGAAAGTACTTGCCAATCGATATCAATCGATGCCAATCGATATCTGAATCGATGAACTTTTTTGGTGACTATCGATTGGTCATCGATTGGCCGATACCAATCGATATCAATTAACTTATTTCATCGATTGATATCGATTTATCGATTGAATTTCCGATCATCGATTACATCGATTGGTAACGCCGGGACTATAATAACGGCAAAACAACGGCAAAACCACAGCGACAAACCAATGAAGAGTGCTGGACCTTTCGTAGACCTGGATTAGTAAATATCTTGAAAAAAAATGGGCAAAATTGGCAAACTAGACTACGAGCACTCTCTCTTTCCCAGCTTAGTGTCCTTAGTCCGTCGAGCGAGAAACGAAAAATCATTAGCGAACGGATAATGGCCGCGCGAAACTGGGGGCGCCCCCAGTTTCGCGCGGCCATTATCCGTTCGCTAATGATTTTCGTTTCTCGCTCGACGGACTAAGCTGGGAAAGAGAGACTGCTCGTAGTCTATTGGCAAACTGATCCTTACGGCAAGGAGAAGAGATTGAGACAGAAGTGAAATGAAAAAAACAAACAGTTGAATATATTTGCCCTTTTCAGCAGATGCCCAGAAAAGTTTTAAAGAAATGTTAAAGGATATCATAACTTCGTGGTTGCTCCCAGAGACTTTGTTTCATTTCGGAGGCCTTAAGGCACAGCAGTTCTCTTCAACACAACACCGTGGTTAGCAAGAGCGTATCTGACAAGATTAGCGCTCAAAACTAGTATAAACAGACGCGGCCACTGGCTGTTTCGCCCTTATTGGGGCCTCGTCAGCGCGTCGTAGCTGAAACACAATGTGACTCAGTGACACTTCATCGCACCTATCTCCAAAACGGCGAGACAGCTGTGCGCGTCTGCTTTCTAGTTTTGAGCACTAATCATGTCAGATGCGGTCTTGCTAACCGCTGCGCCGTGCTAAAGAGAACTGCTGTGACTTAGGGCCATTGTTTCACATTAAAACAAACGCCGTAATTTTTTTTTTTAAAAAAATTACTCTTGGCGCATGGTCCCCAGACCCCGTGTGTTTTAGGCCAGTTCAGATTCCTTTCTGCTGACCAAAAGGCATGCGGTATTTGACGACGAGATTGGTTCACTTTTGGAGCATTTGCGCGCGCACAATATTGCATGACTAGCACAGTACAGTTGAGCAATTGTCATGAGTTGCAATAACAACGAAACAGTTGTCCATGGTTGCGATCCTACTTTATCGGTTTCTGTCGCGATGGTGTCTCGCAAAGTCTATTTTTTTACTTAGTCAGATCAGCCCTGGAGTTTATTGTATGTTTGTTCATTTTTTGGCTGGTTAGGTCTCTCGCGATCGCAGATCCTAAGTATACCGTTAGCAGCATTATACTTTGCGGTCCTTTGCAGATTTTACTTTTACACACTCCAACATTGCGCGCAACCTAATTGCACCATGGAACGCCCGCCTCCCACCCCCCTTAAAAATCCACGCAATGCTTTCGAACTACATTATTGCACCACATGATCGTCCCAATTAACTTTAGCCCTTTCTTTAATTAATGGTTTCTCAGCTCCATTTTAACCGACAACAAAGAATTTGCCGTTGATTTTAAGAGCTAGACTCGATATTTTTAGAAAGAGTCTCAAATTAACGCCGGTTACTTTAGGAGAAGTGCCCTTTTCAGGCGGAATTTTCGCAGCGCTGTTATTTACCCTTATGTAGGTCACATTCTTTCCCTTTCTTGTTTTCCACGGGAAAATGGAGCCAGCCTGATGGCAGATGATTTCTTTCGAAAACATCATATTTTATTCAGAATATTTATCGCGTGGTCTGTACCGAAAGATTTAATATGTTATTTTATATATTTATTGTAACCGACACGAGAGCGGGCGTCGGTGCAAAGTGAATATCAGTAAACAGATACTGTAAAGTTTTCTCGTTATCAGCAACGATAGTTGACAAACAATTTGTTGACAAACAATTTTAGGAAAGAGGGTGGAAGCCCAATTGCTTTTTTGCGGGCTTGTGCCCGCGGGAAAATGAAACCTAATCGCAGATTATTTCTTTCGGAATCATCATATTTTATTCAGTATATTTACCGCGCGGTCTGCACGGCAAGATATTATATATGGCCGTTCGTTTATTGTAACCGACCGACAGCGGCGCGCCTAAGTAAATATCAGTATTTTTTCTCGTTATCGGCAACGATGGTTGACAAACAATTCGTTTGTCGGACCGCCGTCTTTATCGTTCGGTAATTGACATCTGTCAGGGTATAAATAAGGTTTGAGTTCAAATGGGTTCTTCAGTCAGTTTGTGTAACGAGGTTACAGTAACAAGTTCATCAGATCAGTTGAAATGGAGTGTAATCAGTTGAAATCAGTTGTTTCGCTTGTGGACTCTTTTGTGCGTTCTGCGTATGCTAGAAGAACACATATGTTGTTACCCAGTCTGCCTGTCCGTGCACCATCTTTGGCTCCAGTCTCCAACAAGTTGCCGACAGACTTCTCCATCTGCAGTATCTTGGGTCTACAAAATGACGTCACTCAGTCTTCACCAAGTTCCAGTAAGTTTAATTGACAGTCAATGCGCTTACATATTACATGCATAAGCAAAGTATCTGAATCGAACAGAAATTGACGTAGTTATACAAAACGACGACGCTTAGCTTAGCTTAGCGAATTTAAAATCAAGCTAAAGCGCCATTTTAAACAGTAACGCCTGCGATACATGTTGCCTCTGTAACTTAACTAATTTTTCTAGTTTTAATCTTTTAATGTCTTTGTTTTTGTGTTGTGTCAGGGCTCCATTTAAACTAGCTCTGCTAAATTGGATGCCCCTGGATAAATAAAATAAAAAATAAAAAAAAAATAAAAATAAAACTTGTTTTTCAAATTAGAGATCCATTTGCTGAAGTCTTGACTTTAATTTGAAGTTCTAACTCAGAATACGCCATGTTCTGCCTCAATTTTATTTGTTTGTTATTAATTTGTTATCGTTTATATTCAGTATAAAAGTTTTCATTTGATTGTAAGACAATTTTTAAGATTACTGGTATAGAAAAATTCTAAACCATTGCAGTAAATACTATGTACTTATTGACTAAGTGGGAGGGCCGGATGGGAACATATTTGGCTCGAGGTCATGGCGTACGGACCGAGCGCAGCGAGGTCCGTGCGCCATGACCGAGAGCCAAATATGTTCCCATCCGGCCCGACTTAACTTAGTCAATAAGTATTTTATCATATGACCAATTTGGAGACAAAAATTACTTGAAATTTTAACGCCTCATACGGGACTTTCCTCATTGGTTTTGCAAAGAAAAGGTTCGCAGGGCCGTACGGGTCATATGATAATGTCAGCACTAATGTCAGCACAACACGCTAAACCTGTTTAACCCTTTTGCTGCCAAAGTAAAAAAATTAGGTGGTAAATTAGGTCAATACCCCTGCAATTGAACAATGTTTCATTTCCAGCGTTTTTAGTGCTTATACCAAACCTTTTCCAGCCGATAGAAAGGTAATAAAGAGTAGAAAATAGGAAGAGAAGAAAGGGGGAGAAAAAGGGAAAGTAAAAGAAGCAAAAAAATAATCACGGAAAGGTTCCGCAAAAAAAAAAAAAACGTTTTTTTTTTGGCTTATGCGCATACGCTAAACCTAAAAATTACACTTTTCAAGACGGAATCTAGTTCATACTGTAGCGTGAATGTAGCAAATTGCTTTTATAGCAATATTTGTTGACATTTGGCCATGTTGCTCCCAAAAAAAACGATTTAACGGTAAAAAATACCCTTTTTTAAAAAATTCAGCCGTGAAAGGGTTAATCGATTCCATATACTCTAAGATCAATAAAAAACATGCATGCTTTTAGGTGTACATAATGGGTAAAGTACTTTGAACTAAATTTTGATTCTTTTCTCGTAGAATGCCACATGACTACCAGCCCACCATCGCCTGACTTCGACTGCACAAGTCCGCGTCGCAGCCACAGGGAAACCAGCCCACCGTTAACTCCTTATTCTGACATCACAAGTTCCAACAGCGATTGTGACAGCGAGCTTGATCAAGTACCAACTCATTCTGAACAGCCGCCGAGAAAGAAGCGGCAGCGCACGACCTTCTCGCCGATTGAAGTGTGGGAGCTGGAACGAGCGTTCGGACGGCGGCCATATTTGACGAGTGAAGATGAGGAGGAACTGGTACAGAGACTTGGAATCACATCCAAAAGTCTGAAGGTGAGTTTATTTTGCTTGTGTTTTATAGCATCTTCATGATGCGTTTTATAAAAGGAAATTGTAAATAACACTGTTCAAAAACGCTGGCTACAAGTCCAAGACGCCACAGGATTAGAATAAATTTTCTTCACGTTCTCTTACTTGTTCGTTTACCAGATCAAGTTCGTTTCCCTTGGTTCTGTTAGTTGATGAATATTTTAATTCCCATAACTTGTTTGCTAGACAGTTATTGATAGTGTAAGAAGAAAATTGAACTTGACCATAATTTTTCCTTTTCTACAAAAAGCCTTTTTCTCTAACCAATTAATCAACGATTTAACCAGTTGTAAGTTAATAGTAAAAAAAATGAGAAATTCTGCGTTTAATTCACTATTTTGTTTTTCAGTTTTTACAACGTTCAGTTATGCTCTGCTAGCTTCTGAAGTCAGTTGGAGAATAATGTAATGCGTTGTATTTATATTATGCTAGGACTTGTTGATTTCTTCTTAGTCCGTGACATCAATAATAAATGTTTTTTTTTTTTTCAGTATTGGTTTCAGAACCGACGAGCCAAGTCGAGTCGATTAAGGAGAAAAATGTCGTCCGCCTATCAGACCAACCCGTCAAACCAGTTTGAGCTTCCTGCCAACGCGTTTCTGTCAAGAAGACAGAAGTCCGTGAGCCGATCCTCTTCAGAACACTGGAAGCAGGGCGAACGCGTGTCCTGTCAAGCGGTGGAAAGCTACTTACCATACAGCAGACCAATCACAACAGTCAGTCATCACCCGTCAAACAAGTTTAGAGGCGATCATTCCTTCCCGTTACCCATGTTCCAACCGGTCCAGTTCAAGATCAGACCTGCTGCGCCCGCAAGACTACCGTACAGCCGTGCCTTACACAGATTTCAGCCGTACTGAGGACACGCATCAAACCGTTGATAGAAACTAAACTCGTTTTTCATTTAGACTTTGCAAATGGATAGAAATAATGCACTAATGAACGGAAGACAAGTCTTAGGCACAATAAACAATTGATGGAAATATAGAGTTCATTTTCAACTTATCTTCTTTAGAAAAAAAAGGTTAATTTAGCTTAATATTTAGATGCTGTAAATTAGATCAATTAATTGTAATTAGATTTATCAAATACAAGATTAAAGAAAAAAAAGTGTTTACTGTATAAACAATTATACGACGACTAATTATAGTTAGTCGACAGTGTTATAAATAAATTAAGTTTTTTGTTAATAAAAGTCATGTGTTGGTTGATGTGTAACTAATACACCAGGGCTAAAAATAGGGCAACATTGCAAGGGATACTTCTTCAGTGCTACTTGATATGAATTTGTATCTCCCTGTTCTTTATAGCATGGGACGTATTGACTCAACCTCGTTCCAAGGCCCGAGCGCGCATATCGAGCAAAGAGAGCTCTCATTGAGGCTTGGGGCCTAGACGAATCTTTCCAATGAATTCGATAAGTGACGTCACATTCTATTACGCAGCTGATTCCGACAAGGTACCAGGTTAGCTCGGGCGAATTACATCTTTTAATAAAGATGAATACGTTTCATTTTGAAGCCGTGAACGTGACGGAAGATTCATGGTATTTACGCTGTTATTGAGCGGTTTTCAACCGAGGCTGCGTTTTTTTTTTGGGAGAATCCGAATACGGATTTTTCATGACGAAAAATCCTAAAACGGATCATTTAACATAATAAAACCGTTGGCATGCAAATGAACAAATTTTGACGACTTGCTTGTGTTTATCAGTCTGCTCGACAGATAGTTTTCTAAATATACGCAGTAAAATCTTTCCTGAATTGCCCATATGATCGTGAAAGAAACAAAACAGCGAACGGACTACGAGTAAATTTGCACGAAAGACCGCTTGTCAGATGTACTTTTTCCGATTCCATTCCCCCCAAAAAAACCCGCTCAGATCACGAATCTAAAAATCCGGAATGAGATTTGATCTGAAAAATCTCACCGAAGTATGGGATTCAACGGATTCATGATCCGTTTTTGGATTTTAATAAAAAAAACCCGCCTTTTTTGGATTCAAGAATCCGGATTCGGATTTTCCCACAAACGCAGCCTAAATGTCGAAAGTAAATTCATGATTGCTTTGTTTTTGCATTTCCACGCCATGTGATTGGCTGAAAAATCTCGCGCCACTTTCTCAACCAATCAGAAGCAAAACCAAAACCAATCGTGACTTGCTCGCACGCGTTTTCCCGCGCTTGGAATCGGATTTGCTTCAAGCCGGTTCTGTCTTTTCATTGAGTGGTCGTTTACGAGAATTCATTCTCATGAGGGACAGCTCCAGTGAAAGCTCAATCTTCATCAGAAAAGTGTTTTTATTCAATGTTTTCTCTTAAACTCGTCGGCAAATGATCACTACATCACGTTAAGAGCGACGAGACCTTTCTAGCTGACAAATTTTTGTTTAGTAACCTAGACCCAGCCCTTAAACAACCGCGAATGATCTAATGGCGAAGTAATTAATCGTGCCGGTATGGCAACGAGTTAAGGTTTTCTTTTTTTTTTGTCCGTGCTTTCGTATCTTCCTTTGCGCATCGCGTTAGATCTGGGTATGAGAATACGCACGCATGCACTGCGAGAATATTTTGAGCCCACGATACTTGGGGTTCGGTGTGTTCGGCGTCGTTCTGCAAGCAAATGCGAAACAAATTTGAGTTTTATTGTTTGTTGCTGTTTTACGCAAGTGTTTGCCCTCGAGTAACGTACATTAAACATACAAATTGTTGCTGTCAAGGCAACTTCATCGACAAACAGCCCTAGAATCCTAGGCTACGCGTAGCTTCTTGTTAGAATTAAGATTTAGAAAAAAACTTACGCTCTAATAATGTAACAACAACGAATTTTAATTATGTCTCAGACAAGAGAATATCTTCTCTTGTCTTACCTTATGAACGAGTTTTGCGAATGACATTTTGCGTACTTAACAGGGTACTTCCAGTACGATTATGAAATCGTCTTAGCTTAGGCTACTTAGTTATCCGTTAGTAACTTTATGAAATTCAGTTTTGCGTGAAATGCGGTTATGCCAAGTCCAGCTACAATGTCTTCCATTTCTCCAGAGCTTCCGGACCAATTTCGTCCCATTCCTCTTTAAACACACACAGTTCTGTAAACAGAGGGAGTTTGGCAACGACTGAGGCTCCAATATATGCAGCATATTGCCGTTCGACTCCCGCGTGAACCTGGAATCCAAGTATTAGAACAGAAACATGGTTACAAAGTTAATTAGTGATCAAAATGGTGCTGCTAACAGCCAATCGTATTCAATAACTGTCAGTTGCTATAGTTATGATTAAGCGATGTGGATGTCGCTAGCCTGTTCCAGGCTCGCAGATAGTGGTGGGCGAGCGAAAGAATGTTTGAAGCGAGCGAACGCTCCCCCTCACCACTATCTGAGAGCCTGGAACAAGCTAGCATGTCGCACGAGTAGAAGTAATCGCATCGCTTGCGTCAAGTTGGATTTTACTTCACCCTTTAATTCCCAAGAGTGCCAAAAATTTAAAATTCAAGAAAAATCCTAAATTTCATTTTGTAAAATGTGAGAAAACAGACTCAAAAGTTAGAACTTCACTACATGTCTCCATAATCGACTCTAGGAGTGGAAGGGTCAATGTGAATCTTTTATTTATACTTGTGCTTTTTATGCTTGTGTCGCTAGCGAATCGTTATTATTTCGTGTCTGATACCAGAGAACTTTAAATCGGACTACGGGTACGAGATTGAGTACGAGTAGGACTTTTCAAACCTAGTTGGCGTGCTCCAGATAACCATTTATCACACCAATGTGATACCTAGAGTCTCCTTAGCAACAGGGAGGACTGACAGCTCTGGGGACGTGACTGGCTTGAAATTCAAAAGTCGTACTCGTACTCAATCTCGTATTCGTAGTCCGATCTAAAGCTCCCTATTGACAAATAGCAAGTAACACGTATATATTTTGTCTCGAGCCGGCAACAAACAGTAGAAATACAAACAAACAACAAGAACAAAACAGAAGGACAGAAAAACTACCATACAAACTAGCAAGTTCACAAACAAATAAGCACCTCAGTAGAGCCGAAAAATAACTATATCAAGTAATACAGGATTCAAGTCACGTGCTTACCGACACATGCGCACTAAAGGGCACGAGCTCGCTTACTTCAGCTTGAAGGCGTTCAGCGAGGCCTGGAGACGAAAACCAGCTCAAGGTTAATTATGTCCGAAAATGTCATAACTTAAAGGCGCTGTTACACTAGGCAATGTTTCGTGCAACTTGTCTCGCAAGTTTTGTTGCGACACAAGTTGCGTGAAAAAGTGCTTAGTGTAACATACCCTGCAACAAACATTTCTCGGAATGTTTTTGTTGCCGCAATCGTTGCGAGAAGTAGAACTCGGTTCTACTTTTCGCAACGTTTCTCATAACGTTACAACGAATTTTTCAAGCGTTGCATAGTGTAACATGCCTCCTGCAACATGTGTCGCAACGTTTTGTTCGTTTTAACCATGTGCGTTGTTATCTCGAAGACAAAATGGCGGCTGAAAGTGACTCTATGGCCACGACAGTACCCAGAATGACAGAAGTTGCGAGAAACATAGCGTAGTGTAACACCCCTCTTGCAACTTGTCTCGCAGCACCGCAACGCACGGTTTTTAGTTGTTGCGAGACAAGTTGCACGAATCGTTGCCTGGTGTAACAGCGCCTTCAGTTCGCGTGGTCTTTCGTACAGTAAATTCTTCTAAGCCGGACACCTTCGCAACCAGCTTTAGCTGTCAAATGTATGGTCAAGCCCAAATCATACCGTCCAGAAGGACGTCGGACACCTTATTGAGACTTATATAACGGAGTAACTGGTTAGCTTTCAGTTGAGGTTAAGGGTAACAGTTTATATAGTTAAATTTAGGACTAAGCAACCCGAGAAGCTACAATCTCGGACAGAACTCGTTAAGACAGTAGTATTTCCGCGCGCAAGACAACCGTTAGTCTAATACCCAGTCAAAAATCACATTTATCGAAGCCCTCCTCTCCTCCCTCCGTTCAATGTTACTTTAGAAGGGTTGCTCAGAGACCAGGGACGCTTTTTAAGTATGTACAACATTATTTTGTGGGGGGTAGAGGGAGGTAGATATGATAATTCCTTTTAAATGCTAAGAAATGCTCACAATTTGCCTAAGTGTTTCAACAGTTCTGTCCGAGATTGTAGGTGGTACAGTGGTACGGTAGGCTATGTAAGGCTAAGCCCACCTGAGGTCACAGGTACAATCCTGAGTGGGGAATTAGGTTTCCTTTTTTACACTTAAAAATTTATTGAAAATAAAATTCTAGTGTTGACATTACGTTATATAAGTCTCAATAAGGTGTCCGACGTCCTTCTGCACGGTATGATTTAGGCACAACCCAAATTTATGGGACACAAACTTACAAAAATCAGGATGGACCAAAGGTAAAAAGCGCGAACGGAACGCGAATCCCCATGCGAGGCGCCTACCCAAGAAACTTAAAATATAGACTTTAAATACTGTATAATAATAATGGACTAAACAGCTTATAAAATATGACAAATTTGAGAATTGAGTAATTTAATTAAACTTTATACGGTAAGATATTGATTATTAAGTCCTTGGGAATTTCGCAGTTAATACATTGTTTCTCTAACACTTGTATTCCGAAGAGTATCCTCCAAATTGTAAAGGATAAGCTTTTTAAATTTCTATGGAACAACAAAAAAGATAAAATTAAGCGTGAAGGAGTATATCAAAATTATGATAAAGGTGGTTTATGTATGGTGGATATTGATTTAACTGCGAAGTCTTTAAGATTAGGATGGATATCGAGATTACTGCAATCCGGTGAATCAAATTGGAGTGCTATTCCCAATTATTATTTTAAGAAATGCGGTGGTCTTAACTTCCTCCTAAGGTGTAATTATGAACCTAAATACTTTGAGGATTTACCAAAGTTTTATATCGAAATGTTAAATTATTTCAAAGAGTTAAAATGTTTATACCAACATCAACAAGAACAAAATACTATCCTTTTTAACAACAAGAACATATTAATTGGAGGAAAGCCTATCTTTTATCGAGAATGGTTTTCCAAAGGTATAATCTCTATTGGACACCTTTTAAATGAAAATGGTAAATTTATGTCTTTTTCCGACTTCCAGACAAAATACGATTGTAGAACAAACTTCCTCCAATTTTATCAAATTATTAGTGCAATTCCTAGTCACCTTTTGATCTTAGCACAACAACAAATAGTCTCTCTACCAATCAACTGTATTAAAAATTCAACAATGTTCTCTTTGGACTCCACGACTCAAGTTGATCTAGGTAAGCTGAAACCAAAGGACTACTATCAACTCCTAAATAACAAAATCCATACTGCCTATCAAACTGGAACACAGAAATGGAATAAAACTTTCCCCCTCAATGAGAATGATTGGTGCCAGCTTTTTAAATCTATATCGAAACTGTGTCAAGAACAAAAATTACGAGAATTTCAATTTAAATTTATTCATCGGATCGTCGTTACCAGAAAGAAACTTTTTAAATTTCGTATCAAACCAGATAGTGACTGTATTTATTGTGGCGAGGAAGATTCTATAGAACACACCTTTAAAGACTGCTCTTTCACTAAATCATTTATTGAAAAAACTCTTGAATGGTTTAATAATACAAATAAATGTAATTTCACCCCAAGTGAAAAGGATATATTATTTGGAATTTTTATCAATAACACCAAAACTGGAGAACTGGTGAGAAGACTGAATTACACCTTCCTGTTCATGCGGTATTATATATATAGTGCGAAACTCGAAGAGAAAGCTCTTTCTGTACAAGAATTCATGCGCAAAATTCTCCTAAAATATAAAATTGAAAAACTTTGTAGTTCAAATATTGTAAGTAATAGGTGATGTATTAATGTATTATTATTGTTGTTAGTCATTGTTAAATGTTACTCCTTTTTGATTGAAATGTAATTGGACGTATTGTATATAAGTAGAGTATTGTATTATAAGTAGTGTAAGCATTGCATTGTAAGTAGTGTGAGTATTGTATTGCACGTGTTGTAAGTAGAGTATCGTTAAGTAGTGTAAGCATTGTATTGTAAGTAGCGTAAATATTATATTGTAATTAATTATAAATGAGGAAATTTAAAAAAAAAAAAAAAAAAAAAAAAAAAAAAAAAAAAAAAAAAAAAAAGCGCGAACGGAACGCGAATCCCCATGCGAGGCGCCTACCCAAGAAACTTAAAATATAGACTTTAAATACTGTATAATAATAATGGACTAAACAGCTTATAAAATATGACAAATTTGAGAATTGAGTAATTTAATTAGACTGACAGGGGCAGGCACGAAAAAGGGGCCACGAACACAACATATCTACATCAAAAACATAATTAAATAAAGAGGAATACAACTGAGTGAGAAAAACTTTAAAAGAGCCGGGATTAGAGAAACTACTTGGAAGAGTTATTTTACATACAGTGTTCCATAGATTTACAGTGCGATTGAAGTAAGAAGATTGAAAAGTGCTGGTTTAACAAAAGCGGGGGGCTTTAAGAAAGGTGCCGGGATGTTTACTTAAGGCCCGTTTACACATGCGATTTTTGATGCGATTTTTGTCGTGCTCTCCAATGCAACTTTTGTCGCAAGTGTAACTAGCGGCGATTTCCTGTGCGATTCGGGTGCGACATTTGCTTTGATTTGCTGTGTTTTCCCAAAAATCGCCGCTAAGTTGCACGAAACCTCTGCGACATCCCGCGACAAACGCGCCCAAATCGCACTGAAATCGCCTCCCGTTTACACATACGATTTGAAGATGCAACTAGCGCGCGACAAAAGTTGCATCGACAAGTGCGACAAAAATTGCACAAAAAATCGCCTTTAAACGTTCACCTTTAAACTTTAAACGTTCACCTACTCTTACTTAAAGGCCGACATAAGAGAGGCATCCGCATTATAGAGAGTTTAGTTACAAACAAACAAGTAAAATTCGGATGGTCCTCGATTCTAAGAATTACACATCTCATTTTTAATCATCCCAATAAGACGTAATATATGAAACACGAGGACGTGTGTTTCATCGGGATTTCCAAACACCGAGAAGTTGGTTGATAAAACGAGGCGCAGTCGAGATGTTTTAACTGACCTTAAAGTGTTTGGAAACCTGATGATATAGCTTCTCAAACTGGTCAAAGAAAACAAAGAAATAAAATCGCAAAAGATTTTCTTTGTTTCAAATAGACGAATTTTTAATGATTTGAGAACATCATTTCTTGCACGCTTTAGAGCAGTTTTCAATTGAGTGTCGAAAGTAATTAAACAATTGCTTTGGTTTTGCATTGCTACGCTTTGTGATTGGCTAAAAAAGCTCTTGCCACTTTCTTGACCAATCAGAAGTAAAACCAAAACCAATCGTGACTTGCTTGCACGAGCTCGCACACGTTTTCCCGCACTTGGCGCCGCGAAATGCATTTGCTTCGATCGAGCTCTGATTGCTTCATTGGATTGTTTACGACTGCTGTGATTGGTCAGAGTAATGACTTTGGTTTTGGTTTTACGACACTCAATTGAAAATTGCTCTAATAGAAGAAACTGCGTTTTCAAACCTGGAGACATGGACCCTCCCCCACTCAGGTAGATATTTCGACACATCTGTTTGCGCATGTCTATGCTGCAGGCCATGATGGCTTTGACTGTCAACTCGTGAATCCCCGGATTATCTTTTCCCCAGACTGAAGGTTTAAACAGTCCTTCGGTACAGCGGTGTCTGGCGGAGTCCACAGTCACTTCTCTAGAGTAACAATGAGAAATGAATAACAACACAATGTTAGGGTAGTCACGCACTTGTCCAAACGATGTCTGTTCGCTAAGAAAACAATAGATTTGTCCCGCTGGGATAGGGATTAGGGATAGGGGCATTGTTCAAGTGATATATCAATTGTATCGTTCGCCAATCACATACATCATTTGGACAGCTACGACCCCGCTCCAATGTTACAGAAAACAGCGTCCCGCCAATGTCCATGTTCTATCGCCAAATGACACCAAATATACATCTTGGGACAGTGCCCCAACAATGTCCATGTTCTATCGCCAAATGACACCAAATATACAACTTAATTTATTTAATTGGTTATAAAGATTCTATAGACCAAAACAGAAACACAAAGAGCAGAATTACAAGGACGGAAGTGGATTACAGTTCATCCAATTTGATTTCGTGACAGGCGATCAAGAAATCAAAATTGTCATTCTGGGGTCAATTCAATAAAACTTTTACAAGTGTAATTTACAAGGGTAGCCATTGTTTTCAACCCCCGAAACAATGACTACACTTGTAATTTTTTATTGAATTAAGCCCTGGTGGAAGTTTGATTCTTTTTTTGGTCGTTATTTTGGTCGCTATTTTGTCTCTCTCTTTTCTCTCTTTGCGTTCATCACTTTTGGCAATCTTTTCTTCCTATGTTTTTCTAACTATCTATCCATTTCATATAACATCATGCCCAACAACATACCTCGTGCCGTCGGGAATGGAGTACTTTTCCAAATCCACGACCATTGAACAATCTACCTCTTCCTCTTCTTGACCCACTGGTCTCGCCACAAACGATACCTAAACAACGGTACAAGTTAACAGAGCACAGGCCCTCTTTACTCTCAATATTAGTTGAGGAAAAAGAGAAAAGCGCGCAGACAACGAACACCACATTAAAGATAAAGGAAAGCTAAGGAAAGTACGGCCAAGTTTTCTGCGAGACGGGTGAGTTTTGCGCTCGCGTTGCTATTTTCGGTGGACTAGCTTCGAGAGAAGAAGCATAGCTCGCATTCACTTAACTCGAATCCCTCCTAAGAATTCATTAGTACATCACGACGCAATATATCTGCTTATAGCAAATAATTCCAAGCGATTGGCACTTTGAAGTAACGGCAAAGAATAGCGTTTTGTTTTGTTTTGATAAAATGGTGTATAAATAAACCAGAGGTGTACCTTTTCTTTAATAGCTCTGGAGATGTAGGATTCTACTTCTGAGAAAAACCTTGCAAAAGGAAACAAAAAGAAAAATGGTCAGAAGTTAAAGTGATTAACCACGGCAATTAACAATAAAAAACAAACAATGCAACCCGCGCCAAACGCGGGAAAACATACATCTGGCGCCAAGCGCGGAAAAGAGTGCAAACTGCGTCAAGCGCGGGAAAATATGCAAGCGGTATAGAGCGGGGCAAAACGTGCAACGAGTACCAAGGGCGGGAAAGCGTGCAAACTGAGCCAGGCACGGGAAAACATGAAACTGGTGCCCAGAGCGGGAAAACTTGCAACCGGGACTAAGGGTGTTAAAACGTGAACCGCGGTGCGAAGTCTGCCCTGATTAGTTAGAGAACGTTGTAGAAACCGTTTGATATGTTTGGGAGCACCCTGTCCCCCAGCGCGCTGTCTTACCGTACTCCTTTCTCTGTCAGCAGTCTTGTAAAACTGTCAGTGATTTGTCTTCCTCCATACGGAAGCCTTGTAGTACCAGCTTCAATCATACATCCTGTAAAGAATTAAAATAAGAATTTAGTACAGGCATATAACAAGGTCTGTTTTTCGTTCAGGTCGGCACTGAACAGTATGTCCGATTACCAGTATGGCGGGAGAAAATTTTGGGTACCCTGGCCAAACGGGTTCGCAAATTTTCAACTCCGTTTGGCCAAGGTGACAATGTCACCAACGTTTAGCATCAATTCGAAAAGCCACAAAAAGTACATGTATTTGTATCAACGAAAACCGAAAAATAATGGTCCAGTTTTGTCAGGAATGACTATATTAAAGCACTAAAACTATTAAGAACTATTATGGCTGCAGATCATGTTCTTTCCACGTGACTTTGAAAAGTTGATAAAAGTGGATCAGATTTGTTCTCCGTTAACGAATTCTTCTTGATATTATAGAGAACATTGTTCATGAGTAAGGGAACTTTAAATAATTTTAGGACAGTTCAGATAAAAAACGGCCAAATCCTCGTGAGAAAGCCCCGTTAAGATCTAACATCATATAAGAGAGGCATATAACAGCCTGCAAGCAAGCTTTCGGGCTCCGGGTTTGGAGGAGGGGGAATTCTCTCCCCCTTCCCGGCCGGCCCGCCCCTCCCTCAAACCCGAGCCCAACAGCTTGCTCGCAGGCTAGGCATACAAGGGAAATATGAATGGCGTTTTACCTTCCACGACTGGAAAAATGTCGACATGATCCCCAATATCCACTGAAAATAGTAAAAAAGAAAGAATTAGCATCTCAAATTTTCCTGGCGTTTTTACTACGGCTCCTTCAAGTAGTAAAATCAGGGAAAAGAAACAGGATAACTCACCAACGATCCCTGAAATAGCGCTGTAGGAGTACATGGCTAACACAGCCTGTTCCTGAATGTAACAAGCCTCTACTTGGAAATGATCCAACAGTAGCTCTACAAGCTCCTCCTGTGGCACAAATGATTTTCAAACTCAGTCATAGAGCAGTTTTCAGTTGAGTATCGAAAGTAATTACACAATTGCTTTGGTTTTGCATTGCTGCGCTTTGTGATTGGCTAAAAAATCTCGCGCCAAATCTCTCTCGACCAATCAGAAGTAAAACCAAAACCAATCGTGACTTGCTCGCACGCGTTTTCCCGCGCTTGGCGCCGCCGACATGTAATTGCTTCGAGTTCTGATTGGTTCATTGGATTGTTTACGACTGTTGTGATTGGTCAGAGTAATTACTTTGGTTGGGTTTTACAACACTCAACTGAAAACTGCTCTAATTTATCAAGTTTGAACAAAGAAAGAAACATAAGCGTGATGGTGGTTTGAAGACTGATCCCAATTAGCAAAGATTTTGGCGACTTTACTCCTTTGTTTTCTCTGTATTTAATGATCAGTTTTGAGAAGCTATACCAAACACCTTCTGGGTTACAAAACCACGCAAGAAGAACGACTGGAAATAGTCCGCTGTGACGTCAATACAAGAAAGCCAGTGTCTCGGTTTCTCAGTTCCTCCGTTTTTTGGTGCGTGTTGCTGCAAGCATAGACAACACGCCTCAATAGAACTATGTTTCTTCCTCAGGGCGCACCAAACGATGTGAGGAACCGAGAAACCTCGACACCGGCATTCTTGTATTGACGTCGCAGCGGACTATTTCCAGTCTTTCTTCTTGCGCAGTTTTGTAACCCACCGGAAGTGAAATTTCACGTTTTTAGACGGCTAAACCACGGAAAAGAAAATCGATATCGAAAAAACTCTTTTCGATTTTCTTATCAGAACGCCATGTAGATTCCATCAAGCAAATAAAGAAATATCTGTCATATACACTTAAAGCGCAGCTTAAATTACATTTTGCCACATAAAAAAGTTCCAAATTCTTTATTGTTAAAAGACTCCGAGCCTCCAGAGAAGAAGCGAAGACGATCGCCTTGAATCAAGATCGATGGGAGGAAGCAGTTGTGGTCCTGTGGGAAAATAAGGACGATATAACATGCCGGCCTACCTTTTCTTGGGGACCAGAAGCATGGGGCAAAGTCATTATCACCTAAAATTCATGAAATAAGAAGTGTTATTTACTAAATACTGACTTGTTAAATTGGTATGCAGCTACATCTGCAGCTGACAAGGTATAGCTGAACTAAAGCCGTGAATCGACCTCTGCATTGTGGACACCTTGCAATTACGGACAACAGATTGTCATAAACAACAACAACTACTACAACAACAAACAACTTCTTATTGACTTTATGACATGAGTACTTATGATTGACTAACTCACCGATAGTGCGTTTGCACGTGACGTCACGGCGGCCATATTGGTGTCCAAAAACAAATAGCGGCCATAGTGGAGTCCTAAACGAATCCCATGTTTCCTAGTCAAACGTTTCCTGTTGTTTTAGCACTCCAGTATAGCCGCCGTTCACGTGAGTGAAAACACTATCGATAGATTGACAGATAGACTGCAAAACAGTCGTATTTTTTGCGTTGGTCATACGAAAGCGCGCGGTCTTTGAACGAAAGGTCTGGAGCGAGTGTGAATATGGAGAGCCTCACACGCCGGTAGGGCGTGTGAGACTCGCGCGCTTCGCGCGCGGGTATCCACGCTTGAGATGCTTTTGGCGCTCGCGCCTTTGCGAGCGAGCCAGCGGAAAAAAAAAACGACTGTTTTGCAGTCTAATTGACAGACTTTTGACGGACAATCTAAATTCTAGACTGAGGCCCTATTTATAAGGTCACGGGTACCGGAGACAGCCCTCCCCCTCGAGACAACTTTACGGAGCGTTTATGTGGAGTCGTGATTTGTAACAGCTGTCCCTTCTTGCACACCAGTCTCTCTCGGGACGGCTAGGCCAGGTTACATATTGACCTAAAACACAGGTTCTCCGGGAACTATTTGAGCCGTCTCGTCTCGGTTAGGTGAGCCAAAGTGTTTATATGAGAAAAAGTTGTCCCGCCTTCCAGGGTTACCCTACCTGCCGAGGCGAGACAACTCGAGACCATATAAATGACTCGCTAACTAATGTGCTCACTAACAGGAACAGATTGGGAAGGAGAAAGCGAACATTTCTTAGGCGTGCGCCCTTGTTACTCGCGGCTCGCGGTTTCGCCACTCGGCGCTTGTGGATCGCGCTTGCTAGACTAACTAAAAGTAAAATAAGAGACTGCTTACGTACGGCTATTATCTACAAAACTTGCCTCTCTACCTCCTGACTTACTGGCTAATGGATTTTGTTACGTACTGTTGGCTTCCTGACTGAGCGGCATCTATAATTTTTATGGTTCACAAACTGTGTAGTGATAAGCAAGAAAATTAACAGCATAAACAAACCAAACATTAACTACCTGGCCCCGGTTCCTGGAAAGCCGATTAGCGCTAACCCACGATTAAATCAGCTTAATCGAAGGATAGTTTAATCGGCTTTAATTTCCAGAAACCGGGGCCTGATGATTGAAATATCAACTAAATGGCAAGCCGAAAAAAAGAAACAACAACTGCACGATCACGCCGCGTCATCCCCGCACCAATATTATTTATACCTTGTGTTTTGTTGGATCAACCTTCAATTTGTCAAACACGTGTTCGAGGATTCCAATGAGATCCATTGTATCAAACTTGAGCTGAAAAGACAGTCAGAAAACACATTCTTACGTCTACGGCCAGGCATTGGTTCATCACATGTAATTAAGGTTCTATCTTTCGAGTCTGTTGAGTGTTAATATTATTAGAATAAAAGCTACTGAGCAGTAATTTCCTTTGGTTCTTTTTATTATGCTGTACAAGTTGGTTCTAACTTTTGCTGGAGTTTGTGGCTGAAATCATACAATGTGACCATTCACATGAAAGCAACGGACCAGGGGTCAATTCAATAAAACTTTTACAAGTGTAATTTACAAGTGTAGCTATTGTTTTCAACCTCTCAAACAATGGCTACGCTTGTAAATTACACTTGTAAAAGTTTTATTAAACTGACCCCAGTACTTTCCTGTAGTTGTTGAATTGTTTCTTACCTTGTCAATTTTCAGTGATTTTCGTAAAGGGAAACGCAATTTTGAAGTCTTCCTTGTTTCTGGAAGAAGGGCATTGTACCCATACCTGCAGTTTTCTCTGCAATACAATGCAAAAGTTAGAGGCTTACGAAAAAAAGTGGATAGAATCGTAACAAGCTATATTCGTCATCACCGATTCCCCTTTTTCTGGCTTAAAATGTTACCTCAGAAATGTTTAGGTCTTATAATATAACTTATTGCTATCCTGAGATGAAGCAAGAACCAAACGAAGAGAGGGGGGGAGGGGGGGGAACAGTACAAAACCAAACAAACAACAACAACGGCAAAACAATCAAACAGATTGGAGGTAGCGTGGTCGAGTGGTTAGGGCGCCGGACTTGAAATCCGGAGGTCCCGGGTTCAAGTCCCGCTCTGACCACTAGCTGGAGTTGTTTCACGGTAGACCCGAGTTCAACTCCTCGACCACGCTTGTAAAATAGCCAACTGGTCTGTCTCCTGTCAGTTGGGATTTTTAAAAAATGTTATGTTCAATTTGAATGCTCGGCCCCACTAGCACTTGTGCTACAAACACTGCCGGGGGTAAATAAAGGTTGTTTGTTGGTTTTGTTTGTTTTGTAAGTAAAGTGTACTACTTACGGGTTTTCCTTATGGGCAGCAATAACACATGGAAATATCACTTGAGGCCAAGCTAAAATTAAGGCATAACCAAAAAGTACAGTAAGACTTAAGGTGCTCGAGGTAATTTTTTCTTGTAACTTAACAATATTTTAAAATAATCTTAATTATTTTATCCTACAAAATGGTTCAGCGGATACAAAAGTAACATCTGGTATAAATCCACGTGTAGCCAAATAAAATAACTATGCTATAAAAGTGTAACTAAGGATAAAAATATAAATATACTAAAAACTTTAAAACTATAAAACCATCAAAATAAAATTAACTTTACATTATAATCAATAAGATAAAGCTATGAATTAGTAAATTACATTGCTTATAATATAGAGGGCAAAATTACTGAATGCTGATTGGCTGACGAAGAGGGCATTTTTCTCAATTGAGGGCAAAATTACTCGCTCCTGATTGGTCGAGCATCAAAATTTCTGACTCGTGATTGGTTGAGCGCGTCGTTCTCGTTCTCGTGGCTTGGCGGGATTTTGAAGAAAATTTACAAACGGAGCGATCGCATGTTTCGCCGGAGATTTTGTTATAAAAAAGGAATGAAATCGGAAGATACCTAACAAAGGAATTCTACAGGAGAATTACAGCATTTTACGCCAAACAGGAAGCGATTATTTGTGTCAAATCTTGGATTAACTAGGCGGCTGCAGCCATTTGCGACGTTGAAGACCTCGAAGAAATTCATTCAGTGGCGACAAAATGTTTTAAAGTTCCATCACTTCAATGAAAAAATGCGGATTTCTGCGGACCTAAAGAGAAGAACTTTGACAGATTTTGTTGAAAGGGAAAATATGCGTTTAACAGGAGAAAGAATAAGGCTAAAAGAAGTGAAAGAAAGCAATTAAATCGCCGAACGTGCAAGCAAGTTTGAACTCTCGCCATTTGTTGTTATCAAAGCGGCAAAAACTTCAAAACACAGGTACGCTTAAATAAAACTTGCTTTGTTTTTGTCGTAAAGTGTCTTTTATCGTTAAAAATCAGGCTATATTCCCTAGATGTACATAACAGCCAAATGTATCTTCGACCGAATAGAAAGTTATTTAACCACGACCACAGTGAGTTGAAAAGTTTTTCTTGTCAGTTTGCGAGATAGTACACTTCGGGTGGTTTCAAGTCTGAGTGACTCTTAAAAAGTCTGAAAAGTTTCCCTATAATTTTGCCCTCTACATTATAAACAAGTAATCGCATGTTCCCTCGTAAAATTAAGGGTTAATATCACGTGTTTTCAGAAGCTTCGCGACTCGGGCAATTTCTACAGCTTCTGAAAACACGCGTGATATTTAATAGATAATTACTGAGGCTCGCAGCATTATTAGGTATATTGCAGGCAGCTGAGGGCGCAGCCCGAAGCTGCCTGCAATATACCTAATAATGCTGTGAGCCTCAGTAATTATCTATTATAATTACTGTTTCTCATCAAAACCCATTGTTTTCTTTCTGCACTGTATCTTCGATTTTAGCCACCCCTTTGGCTGTTGTTTTCATTTTGAATACAGTTATAACAATGAAATTAGCACTTATTGTTGCTACGTATACAGTGTGGTGGCCATTACGTAACCCCCAAATCCTCAGTTGTTGTGAAGATTATTTAGCTAATGACAATTTATCCTCACAAAATCGTATTGTTCTCCCTATACATTATATCCTCGATTTTAGCCGCCCCTTTGGCTGTTACATTGATTTTGAATACAGCTATAACAATGAAATTAGCACTTCTTGTGACTACGTACACTATACAGTGCGGTGGCGATTACATAACCCTCAATTCCTCAGTTGTTGTGAGGATTATGTAACTACGATCAGGCGTGAACATTAGTATTGAATTTATTTGTTGTTGACGAGAATGTTCACAAAAATTTGCATACTTTATAACCCAGAGTACTCAGTCATTTTATTCAGTACCTAGCTCACTTGTTGGAAGCATGGAGGGTTCATCGGAGGACTAATCAGCGATTTTTATCACGCAGAGTTCGCATCGGGGAGTGAATTTTTGCAGTACACCGAGGATATAAGTAAGACTAATAATGGGGGATTGGGCCATTTGCGTATCAAAAGGAAAGTTGTTCGGGCATATAAGAATTAGACTAATGTAGATCGTTGCCCGGTTGAACTGTATAAGAAATATATGTCTTATGTCCCAATGGAAGTCAGCGATAACGTGTTTTATTTGCGAGCTTTGCATAAGCCAAGAGGTATTACAAAAAAGGAACGAGGAGAGAAACTTTGGGGAATGTGGTAAAGAAAATTATGAAAAAAGGGGGGTTCGATGGACACTATACCAATCATTCCCTTCGGCGTAGTTGTGCTATAAGCGATTGTATGATGGCGGTGAACGTGTACCAAGGGGGGAAAAGGGCGTATAAATGTACGTCATCGACACTTAGGAGGAAAGCAAGTGAAATCTTGCAGGGAACGACTTCAAAACATGTTGGAATTAATGTCGAGGTAAATGAAGAAAAATGTATTAAGGAAGATGATGAACATAAGTGCAGTGAGCAAAAAGAAGGAAAGGGGTTAAAGGAAAAATCCATTGAGCCAGAAACAAGTGAAGTTTGTAATCAGTCCTTGTATGAGGTGTAAACAAGTTACGATTTATAATAAATTGAATATCTTTGTGTTCACATATCTCCTGGAATAGTTTTCTTGTGTACTGTTTATTTTAGAAAGTTTTATCTTCAGTTGTACATTACATAGTGGGATTCCAATTTAAACAAATGTTAGCGGCAAAAATAATAAGGGTAAGACCCAAACGGTCTTTTAATAACGAAATCATCAGGGCGGGATACTTAAACCTGGTAAAAACGGGCTAACTGCAATATTTTTAATATTGCAGTGTGCACGCTGCAATATTTTTAATATTGCATCGTGCACACTGCAATATCAAAAATATTGCAGTTAGTCTGTTTTAGCACGTTTAGTATTACCCCTGATAATTTCCCTTGCTAACAAAAAGGACCGCACCCGTTTTCCTCAGACACTTGGAATCAACTGCAATCGTTGATATAATGCAGAGAGAGAACAATAGGATTTGATGAGGATCAGTAATTATTAATCCTTAATTTTACTCGGGCCCATGCGATTACATATACTAATTACATGAACATCAATCGGAAGTACGGTCCAATTCACAAAAATATTTAAAGTGCCCCTATGATCAAATTTTTGATTTTCATTTTTTTTACATTTTCGTGTACTATTAGACTTTCTTACTCATTTTGCCAAATTTCAATTCATTACGAACATCAGAAGTCATTTTATTTTAACATTTATTTCCGAGAATTTACGGCCGCCATTAATCAACCTTGTTCCAAGGCTTGGTTGCGAATGGGAGAAAGTGACGTCAAAGACTCAAACATACCTCACGGGTTGAAATTTTAATAACAATCAGCATAGAAAATTGCATGAAGAACAAGTCAAAAGTTTTTGTTGCTTTTCACGTGATTTTCAATACTTATCGCCGATCGCGTATTTGCTCACCCGCTCGACTATCCAGAGCGGACTGCTAGCAGTCTAAAAGCACCTACGATTGTGCATAACACATTACAGGAGTCTTTGCGAGATATGTTGCATTGTGTTGCAAGTCGAAAGAAAAAATTGCTAGCTCATGTAACAGTGAAAGCAAAATTATTATTAGCAATGAGTAACATCAAAACAAAAAGGCTGTTACCATTTTCCTGAGCAAATCCAGCCTTGACTGCACTTGAGCCTAAGTCAATAATGATAGTCAAGCCCTGAAGAAAAGGAATTGCCATAAATATCTGTTCACAGTAACACATTCACATTTTCCACTTACTTAATCCTTTAACACTCAAGAGTGCAAAAAATAAAAATTCAAGAAAAATTCCAAAATTCATTTTGTCAAATATTGAAAAACAAATTAATGGTACCATGCAAAAGTACTGCTAAAGAGGTTTCATTTGAATGGTCACACCATAGGATTTCAACAATAGACTCAAAAGTTAGAACAAATGGTACCATGCAAAAGTATTGCTGAAGAGGTTTCATTTGAATGGTCACACCATAGGATTTCATCAACAGACTCAAAAGTTAGAACAAATGGTACCATGCAAAAGTACTGCTGAAGAGGTTTCATTTGAATGGTCACACCATAGGATTTCGTCCACAGACTCAAAACTTAGAACTACACTACATGTCTCCATAATTGACTCTGGAAGTGAAAAGGTCAATGAGCGTGTCACAGGAATTTACGTGTTAAGCCCCCGGAATACAAACTATAATTTGAATTGAATTGCTTAAGCAACCACAACGGTGACGGCAGCGAGAACGGCACAAAACAATAGGTTTAATGAGCAAAAATAATGCCTCTGCACGTGTTGCACGTGCGTTTTACATTTTGGTACATTTCTTTGCCGTTCCCTGCAAAGCAACAACGTCAAATGATCAAATTATAGGTTTTGTGGAGAACGTGAACACGCGGCGGTTAATTTTCCTTTCTCCATTTGAACTGGTAAGCCATTCCTTCAAATTTAGCTCCTGGACAATCCAGACACATGAGACAAACTTAACAAACTGGCACAACTGCAAAGTAGTTCAAAAAAGCGCGAATCCTTTTTTCAAGTGACGTTTTTCATGGCGTTGCCGTCGTCGTTGCTTAAGCTCTCTAATATAAGCCCTACGAGAGTAAGTCACGATTGGGGTTGGTTATGATTGGATGAGAAGGTGGCACGTGATTTTTTAGCCAATCACAAAGCAAAAACAAAGCAATTACCTAATTAAATTTAATTACCTTCAACAGTCAATTGAAAACTGCACTTACGTTCAAATACTGTGAGTCATGATTCGATTTAGCACCCGGGACACTTATTTAACAATTGGTTCATGCTTTAGCGTGCACTATCGAGTTATGGAGAACGTGGGAAGTTTGGAGAGCACTCAAGAAGCTAGAGTTCCTCGGGCAACTCTAGCTTCTTGAGTGCTCTCCAAACTTCCCACGTGCTCCATAACTCGATAGTGCACAGCTAAAAGCATGAACCAATTGTTTTATAACATAGCCGGTGAAATTGTGCATCAAATCCGACGCGAATTCTGGCGAGGCAATTTGCTCACGCTATCAGCGTGCACTATCGGGATTTTGAGCACGCTTATTTGATTAATTAATTTGATTGCGCGGCTCTGCTAGCTATGTTATAATAGGCCATTTGCACGATGACGTCATTTTACTACTACTACTACCAGAATTCATTTCGTTTTTCCTTTCTTATTTAAATTTTGTAATCCCAGTGCGGTTTAAATAACAATAGCCCTAATTTGCACTACAAAACAAAAAAACTGAAGGATTCTGGTAGTAGTAGTCAAATGACGTCATCGTGCAAATGGCCTATTAGTTTTAGTAGCTCAAGGGAGGGCGCCGCTGATTGGAGAGGGAGTGCTTATTAGTGGGGGGCGCTTATTTCCTTTTTGACAAAAACAATAACAGAAAATACACAATTCGCATCGTCAGAACAGCAGAAACGATGGTTCAAATAGTCAGAATATAATTCACTATTTAAAAGGCATGTACCTCAAGTCTTCAAAGATCACATAGAAATAACTGTCAAGACAAGGATAGGGCACCAACAACAACACTCAAGGGAAGGGGCGTGCTTATTTGAAAGGGGGCACTTATTTACAAAACAACACTCAAAGTGGGTCTTAATTATTAGAAAGGGGGCGTTTATTGCAAGGAGGGCGCTAAATCAAATCACAACGGTAATGACATTTCAAAATTAGTCCATATATTCTTTTTTCCGGAATGTGACCAATTGAATGCATCCTAAGTGAAGTACCTCAGTGGCAGAAGACTCCTCGGGGACAGAACCACTGTCCACAGGTGCTGCTGACTCAGCTTCCAATGCCTCTTTCCAGGCATCTGCTTCTTTTATAGATGCACATCTGAGTTTCACTGACTTTCCCATCTCACCCTGAAAATACAAGCATGTAAAATTATGTGTGCTAAAGGTTACATTGTTATTAAAATAAAAATGTCTGGAACAGAGTTGGTGTAATGGTGAGAGCACTTAACACAGAAACTAGTAAAGTATTTGTTATCTTTGGCTGCGGATGGCCAGGATGGAAATGGATTGCAACTTGAAAAAATTGGCCAATTTTTTCAAGTTCCTCCCAAGAGTCGTAGAAAAATCACAGAAAAACTTATAATGGTTTGTTCTTCCCTGAAGAAATCACTTGATATTATCTTCTTGGTGTTCTAAAAGCAATTTTATGTTTGAGGTGAAGGTACTTTGTCATATATTTAGTGTATTTTGACCAAAACACAGCAAAATCTGCGTGACAATGCCCCTTTAAGTTAAATATAATTCTTTCCTTTCATCACTTTGGTGATATTTTTCTAGCTTTTTCGTGATAAAAATAAAACAAGCTTAAACTAGAAGATTGAGGTTTCAAAAGTTTTGCAGATAATACGATAAAACTATCAGTTAGCAAAACAAAATGGACTGGTTTGTTCTCTACGATCGCGCTTTTATTCTTTAGATTTTGATTTCAATATTTGGCTTCGGGCCCGAAAAGTTACCGGGAGTTTCGAGAAACAGGCCCCAGGCCATAATCATGAAAACACGATCTGTCAGCCAGGACCATTTTTAAAGTTCTGGCTTTTACACAATGCATGAGTTAAGTTTGTTGTTGCTGGCAGTAGTTCTTGCTCACATTGCAACATCTGCTTTTCCAATTTTATTGATATAGGTCTCCAAAAAATAATCAGCAATTCTAAATTCCAGCTCAATCTGGAGAGAGCTGGACATACAGAATGGAACCCACCTACAAGTGGCTTATCTCTCAAGATATTTTCTGTTCTGGTTTAACTAGGAAAATATGTAGAATTTAATCACAAATAATAATTTATAATTTTCTAAAAATACTCTGTAATATTAAAGAACTTACTTCTTCAACAACTTCCAGCAACTTATCTTCAACTTTTCTGACCTGAATCAGATTAAATTTAGACAGAAACTTAAGAATAAAAATTAGCAAGTAAAGTTTAACACATCATCCATCATTTTCAAATGAGAAAATTCAAAATTCAAACTAACATAATATATGCAGAGTGAAGTGATAAACTTAACAATGGGTAACATACTAAACACTTAATGACCGGTCCCGAGGGAAACAGTGAATTTTGTTTCCCGAGAATCTCGATGTTTCCTGAGACGAAGTCGAGGGAAACATCGAGATTCGAGGGAAACAAAATTCACTGTTTCCCGAGGGATCAGTCATTAAGTGATTTGTTATATAGCAACACAAAAAAAAAACACAACACAAGACAATTTGAAAAACGCGCCGAGCACTCAATCCATCATAATCATGCCACCTTTTGTCACGGTCTGATCACGTGCGCTAGCAGGCAACAGTACAATGTTACCCTCTGACGTCAAAACTGTTGCCCGCTTTCGCAAATGTTGCCCGCTCAGCACAATTGGCGGGAAACAGTTTGTTTGTTAGATGTCAACCAATCAACGCGTGCGTTGTATTGACAAAAACTCCAGCTATAAAACAAATGTATTTATAACATAAGTGTGTGTGCAAGGTACATGTAAGTATATCTAAACAAATAGTTTTGCATGGATGGAGTCTGATTGCGTGTTCAGCCTAGGCTTCTTCTTCTTTATGAATAATATCTCATAAATTAAGCAGTCTAATTTCCGTTGCATTTCTTGAGGTCGGAAAAGCTACTGGTAAGGTTGCCAATGGTTTTAATGCCATGGTTATTCTTGAGATACTTGTCAATTGCTAAAAAATGGTGTTTGTCAATATGTTGGTGTAAATGCCGGCTTATAGTGTAGCTGACATACTCTGCATCGAACAGATCACATAATGACAATCTGACACCTGACAGTAACACCTGACAACATAATAACAATCGACTTTTATTTCTTTTCTCTAAAGACTCAGCTTATTCATTTTGTCTGAAACATCGACTTAGGTACTTTTTTACTTACTAAGTGAAAGAAGAAAGAAACATAACACAACTTACTATGCAATTAGTCAGGGTGATAAATCCTAAGGATGCCAAAGTGTGATGATCCTGTTCAATGAAATTATAAGAAAACTGTAAAACAACCAGTCACAGATTACAAATGCATTAAATATAAATCCTATTTCAACAGTACATACACTGTACTTGAAACAAATGAAATAATATACCTGTCAGTATTTACATTCAGCAGATAAGTGGCAGTGACAGAGAATGTAAATATTTTCCTCCTGACCAGCAAGAAATCAATGTACATGTCTGACCTTTTATGGTGTTAATAGCGTTCCGCCCAGATGACGTCATATTTGGCAGCATTGCATTGTGGGATCAAAATGCGGACAAATATTTCAAAATGGCTGCCTCGGAAACACCAGTTTTTGCGATTCCTGTACATGTTGTGGATAATTGTTGAGTTGTACCCAAGAACAGTGCTTCGTATCACCTGTTTTTTCGTAGCTACCTGCATAGTTCTTGAATGTTTGTACGCATTTCAATCCCATGATGCTGCGCGCCAATTCTATTTTTAGAATCTGGGCAGAACGCTATTGGATATCTTTATTAAGATCTAGTCATGTATATAATTATATCTTTTACTTTATTTGTCATATTTAATTTTATCTCCTAGTATAGTGAATTAATTCTGTCTTAAGAGAATCTATATTGAAGCATTAAATTGACTCTGTTGTATTGTAAGTTGTAATGCATGTAAGAACAGGCAGTTGTAATGTTGTAATGTGTTCATCGCATCTCTTGTGTGTTTCAACTTTAATTTTACAGTTTTCGAGACTTAAGTTTGTAACAGGGCTGGGGCTTATTATTGGAAGGAATTTTTTGTTATAAATTAGGGGGACTTATTTTCGGGTGAGCTTATTTTCAGGGGGGGGGGGTGTTATTTTTGAAGGTTTATTTTTGAATTTTTGGTTATAAATTAGGGGGACTTATTTTCGGGTGAGCTTATTTTCGGGGGGGGGGGGGGGGTGTTATTTTTGAAGGTTTATGGTACAGTTTTACTTTGGTTAATTTACCTCATAATAGAACAGCTTCCCTCCAACAGCTTTGAAGTGACGTTTCTTCCAGCTCTTTAAAAAAGTACCCTGTGGGATAAAGTACATATTATGTTTTAAAAACAAAGCTATTATAATTATTAATTAAAAATTATTCATTCAAACTAATGAAATTAGCAGCACTGTTAGTGTACAAATAATGAACCACCTTGTACAGCATAATAAACAGTACCACAGGAAAGTACTGCTCAGAAGCTTTCATTTGAATAGTCACACGTTTTAGGATTTCATCCACAGACTCAAAAGTTAGAACCACTTTGTACAGCATAATAAACAGTACCACAGGAAAGTACTGCCCAGAAGCTTTCATTTGAATAGTCACACGTTTTAGGATTTCATCCACAGACTCAAAAGTTAGAACCACTTTGTACAGCATAATAAACAGCACCACAGGAAAGTACTGCTCAGTAGCTTTCATTTGAATGGTCACACTTTAGGATTTCATCCACAGACTCAAAAGTTAGAACCACCCTGTACAGCATAATGAACAGTACCACAGGAAAGTACTGCTCAGTAGCTTTCATTTGAATGGTCACTCTTTAATATTCCACAAACTCAAACTTAGAACCACTTTGTACAGCATAATAAACATGCTTACCACAGGAAAGTACTGCTCAATAGCTTTCATTTGTTAAAAATGTTTGGTCATTCAAGCCTTTGTTTGATAGGGAGTGTGGGTACTGTGTCTCTCATACCCCAGCTCCTCTCGGCCTTCACAAATTAGGTGATTAAATGCTAGTTTTGATGAGTAACACATGCCTTTTTCTGGTTGCTTTTGACAGGTAACTTCTCCATATATCCAGCCATGCGAATGTTGTCAACCTTGGCTCCAGCGGTTTGCTTTAAAAAAAGGCAAAAAACAAAAAAAACATCAATTTATATTAAAGAAAATTTAATAAAATGAAAATTTAATAAAATGAAAATGAAAAGTTTAGCCTGAATTTTTCAAGTTAAAGTGTTAATTTTAAAATGGCATCGACTAGTGGCGGCAGTCACAGTGGTTGAAATTAACACTTCAACTTGAAAAATTTAGGCTAAACTTTTCAACTTTTGATTCAAGAAACCAGCGCATGGGCCCTTTAGACAGTGTTCCTTTAAGAGTGTAGATACACTTACAAGAGTCGGAGTTGGCAAAGGATGGACATTACCAAACAACTCTTCTAGAACTGGCATCTGAAAAAGACAAAACAAATTAAAACAAAACCATAGACAAATCCAGAAAATACAGGAATTGAACCTCGACTTTTTACCATCTCTACCAATCAGGAGTGGTTGTTAGCCATTTTCCTTCATCTTTAATTTCAAGAATGGGACTGACTTTCCTCTGATTGATGCAAATATCCTACTTATGTCCAGAATTGCACACAAGTTTTGTTTAACAAATACTTCATATTTGACAGAGATGTTTGTCATTTTCATATTACCTTCTTTATATGTTACAGAATTTTGTGTGTTTTGGTGAACTTTTATAGACGAAGACACTTTGTAATGGCTGTCTTGGAGTAGTGTGGCCCCCTCTGTGTGGTCAAATGATATCAAGAACAAGCTCTCAAACAAAGGATTTTTGCAATTTTGCATTTTTTTTTTGTTGTTCATCATCATGTCATTTTGCTGATATCATTGTTTTGATGCCATTCCAGAAATGGCAATTAAACCTAACAGGACCTTTTTTTACTAATTCTCACAGTGTATAGACTTTTGATGTATAAGTCTAGATCTGTTGGCCAAATCCCTAGCCTTCAACTTTTCATCAACCAACTCAGATTTTATGAAAAGATAGAAAGTAAAATTGCCCAAAAAAGAGACAAACTAATGTGTCACTTTAAGAAGTGGACGAATCTTCTCCCTATTTTGAGAAACGATTAATCCCAATCTTTTATTATACTTTTTTCTGTTCAGCTAGTGTTAGGACCTCCATGTTGTAATGTAATGTAATTAAATTAAGTTATATCCAATGGTGGTTAATTATATTCAATATTTATTATTTTTTATTTTATTTTTATTTTATTTTTGATACTTGTATATCGTATGTATTTTATTCTTGTATTACCAATAAAAAAATGTTACAAAAAAAACCTAACAGGGCCTTATAGATTTAGCTATACAGTCAATTCTCTCTTAACGGACACCTCTAAAAGATGGACACCTGGTATTGGTTCTTGACATTTTTCAGTCAATTTACTGTAATGAACTCTCTATAAGACAGACACCCCCGGCCTCTCTGAGATGGACAACAGACACTTTAAACCTATCAACAGACACTTGAGAAGTGCTTTTTTAGTAAAAAAAAAGTCCAAAATAAAAATGTAGGTGTTGAATATGAACAAATGAGCTAGTCCACTTTTCTGATATTATTTTTGTTTCAGTTTGAAGGTTTTGCTGAGTTAATGAATGTAAACAGACTTTAAATAGACATGTATTCATTGTGCATAGGCCCAGCTTTATTATCTCAGAATTACTGATGCCATGTAACTTACATTGACTCTATAAACCCGAAATCTCTCTAAATTGGACAGTTGGGGTTGATCCCAAAGATGTCCGTCTCAGAGAGAGTTAACGATATTTTCAATACTCACAGGATTCCAATTTTGTAAGTGATGGCTTTCTACAACCCACGCATCCTCTTCATCTGTCTGATCAGTATCAACAGGGAGCTGTGTATTGGTACATGTATCATCCTAATGGAGTGACAGAAAACAAGTTACAGTAAATGTGTAAAAAAGTGTAATTTTCCACTGGTTGAATGAAATGAAAGCAGTGGAAAATATTTTTCTCAAGGCACACCACTGGAGCCTGGATATAGGTCATGTGACCTGAAAGGCGGACAGTTGCTTTTGTTGCGTCTGCCATTATTAACCATTGTGAGTGTCAAGCTCTCTCTTATTACAAATGTACTGATATTTTTACCTTTCCTGCCAGTTTATCGCTCTTCCCATCACCAGAAGTGCTCTTTAACTTCTTTGACAATAAATAAGGCAGTGGTTTTGTGGGCGGGGCGATTCGTGAAGGTCCGGCTGCCGTTGGGGATATAGTTTCATAAAAAGGACTTTCATTATTATCACTCTTCTTGGTAAACAATCCATCACCTGCAGGTGACTCCATGGCCATGTGTCCTTGAACTTGAGGACTTCCCCGAGTTGTTATTGCCTCTTCAACATTTTCAATGTTTGAATATGTTAGATCCTCAGGCATGATCTCCATCTGTTTTGTTTCCTTATCGATGTTCTTTCTCTCAGGACCAGGTTGCTCTTCGCTGTTGGTAAGTTGTTCTTGTTTTTCTGGTTCACCACTATTGAGTTCCATACCTGACCAAGCTGGAAGATCTGCTGCCATGGAGCCTTTCTTGTAAAGTTGCTGTTTAAGTTATTAACAAAATTAATGGTATTACAGTAACTGTAAATTCTCTATTATGTTCCCCATCTCAAATAAGCCCCTCTTTTGGTAGTAAGACATTTATTAAAAGGGTAACTGTGTAGTGCTATGTACTAATATGGTAAAAACAGGAATGTCAAATATCACAAAAATAGCACCAAAAAACGAATAACAGTCGTCCGACGTTTCGAGATTACTATCTCTTCATCAGGGACTACAGCAACTCAACTACAGCAACTCAAGTTGCTGTAGTCCCTGATGAAGTGATAGTAATCTCGAAACATCGGACGACTGTTATTCGTTTTTTGGTGCTATTTTTGTGATATTTGACATTCCTGCTTTTACCATAGACATTTATTAAGCCCAGTCCCCCCCCCCCCCCCACCCATCTCTTTTAAAGTTTCTTGAATGTCTAGGGAAATCAACACAACAGCCAAGATCCTGCATGCCTCGAACCACATACCTCTGGATCTGAAGTCCACTGTGCTAACAACTACACACCACCTTGCTTCCACCATTAACTGTGCTACATAACTCATTTTTAAGTTATTCGTACCTGAGTGATACAACGTAACAGTCTGCTTCTCAATCTCGCAACCTTGCTTTGGCTTGCAATAAGTTTATGAGTGACATCAGTATTCTTACCATCCCATCCACTACAACAAAATATATTTATCAGAATACACAATAATACATGTACCAGTATACAGTGTCTTAAAGAGTTTGTCCCTAAGAGAGTGGGGCAGATCTGGAAATAGGGGTCTGCTGATTTCACTCAAATTTGGGTAGTTTCTTGGTGTTGCGGATGGTGTGATCACCAAATGACGTAAAACAAAAGATTCAAAAGACACTGAACAATACCCACACCACAACACAAAAGCTAACCAACAATGGCTTCTGCAACACCAAGAAACACCCCACATTTGGCAAACAAAGTTGATACCAAGAGTTGCGTAACAAGCTAAAGTTTTAGCGTCGACTTTATTTGAGCTGTGTTTTTCTAAACATGACTAATGATAACATTTATGCATTAACTGTCTCTCACCTCTGTGCTGTTTTCAAATTCTCTAAACATTTCCATATTTGTTGCTCTAGATCAATGTGCCTTTGAAAAATAAGAACGGCAGCCTGCAGCTCCTGATGATAAAAAAGGTGTATTTTTGAGGTGTCTTATTACAGTTTTTTCTGAGATACATGTGATTACAGTCAAAACCAGTCAAGCATTGACCTGCTTAAAGTGAATTATAACAATTTAATGAATATTCATTATTGCAATTAAATAATCTGATTTCATTATACTGACTGTTTGATAAGACACTCCTCGGATGAAAAATGGAAAATTCAAAAGATGCCTTGCACCAAAACTCTGACTTTGATGGCTTGATGTGTGCTGTTTCACATGCATGCTTGTATGGTGTGAAGGTAGTAATTAAATTAACCTTCATTTAAACACGATAAGAAATACAACTGAAAATTTGACAGGTAATTTCCTGATATAATTTGCATATAAATTATCACCTGGAACGGTCCAATCACATTTTAACCATCTCAGTCAATTATACCAAGAAGCCTTTCGATATTCTGAAGGGGTCTATAAAAACTAGCTGGTATCAAAGAGAAACGAGGAGAAACATTTGCAAATAGAAATGACCGTTGGGAAAAACAAAATAGATTATGAAATACCAACTTACATGTAAGAAACCCTTAAAATTCTCATGTGTCAAGTGTGTGAAGCAATCAAATGCATTAATCTATCACAATTTGATTTTTGAATCAAGGTTTATTTGAAATTTTGCGCTCTTTATCAATAGGTCCGATTATTGAAACAAGTAATGAAATCAAATTTGCAATAACGATTTCATTTATTAATTCTAGGAAGGAACACTTGAGCAGTTTTGACTTCACAAACAAAATACATATATTGGGTGTTTGAGAATAACACACAAAATTAATGTGAATTTTTTTTGGAAGTTTTCAAAAATAAGGAATGCTTTGCATTTTTGGCAGAAAAGTTCACCAATATTTTGTTTTGCTTTGGCGAAATCCCTTCAATATTTAGGCAATTCGAAAATTTGCTTCTTTGATTTTTCATTTTGCTTTGTGGATTTTCATATGGCCTTATGAATTTTTGCCAAACTAAATGCATAATTACAGTATCATGAGAATGGTACAAAAGTTTGCTCAAAATGTTGGCAATATTTCGTTGAATATTCGCAGGAACAAATTTCGTTGAAATTCACTTTCATTACTTTTGAACAGTACTGTATATATATGATTTATAAATATTGTTAATTATTTAGTACTGAGAGAGTTAAAGTAATGTTATTTAACTTACAATAGCCGAAAGGGTCCTCAGTAGATCATCAAATTCCTGGTCAGTACATCGGCACACCTTTTCACTTTTTACCCAGTTCTGGGAATCTGTATTTTAAATTAAAAAGTAATATAAAAAATAGTTTAAAATAGCATTTAAGGTGGTAGAATTGATTTTAGGTCTAAAATTGACTTTGCCCAAAAACCTGATAGAAGGAGAGACTTTGTACTATTATGCTTAAATAAAAAAGATGGGGACTTTCTGGCTTACTGATGACGAGAAAATTAGAGCCAAAATCAGTTCTTATGGTCTGCCATTTTGAGAGTTGACACCATATTGCATTGGAAGGACTAGTGCGTGCGTACTTCAGACATGTTTATGATGTTGAATTCAAACAATAGTTGTGAAAGATCAGAGTTTTTCGGTAAGTAGAGTCTACCACCTTAACTATTAAAACGTATCTATTTTTGACAAAAACTGTGCTCAGCAGATAAATATAATTTTGCAGTATTATTTTTTTTTTACTTAGTAAATTAATCATTAATCAATTTTAAAGCAAAAAAAGGTTGGACTCTGCATAATTATGTCCTTGCAAAAATCCCCCCCTTCTATTTCAACTTCCACTGAAACCAGTGGTTTTCTTCTCTAATCAAAGTCTCCCACGAGCCAACTCATGCATATAAAACATTTGGTCCCTCCCCACTCCTAGAAGTTTAGTTTCACCAACCCCCCCACCCCCCTTCCTCCAACACTGTCCCCATGTTTACAGCCAATTGACCAATCAAGTGAAAATTTGTCCCACTGGTTTAAGGGGTGTCATGCTATATAACGACAACAACTGTATTTAGCACATGCTAAAACCACATTTAATGGTGTTACCATTCGTCAGCAAAATTACAATTTTATAGAGAGCAGAAAAAAATCACAAAATTTTATCTGTTTACAACTGATGTAAAAGAACGAATGTCACCCGCAAGTTGCTCACTGAAATACATTGTCATAAGGAGCTCGATGCGTGATTTTGTCTAAATGTAAGCCAACCATCTGCGGATTCCGACAGCCTCGCATCTGCTTAAAATCTGCTTTCTACACAGCCCAAAATCCTTAGATGGTATTAGTATGAACTCTATCTTCTTAGAACTTGATTAGTCTTTTTCCTTCAACCATGCTATCGTTGATTGAAGCGAGAAAACTGCATTTACAAACTCAAAAAATATTCATTTTTCTTTCCTAGCTGCATGACGAATTATGGTGCATGATAATCATTTAATTCGTGGTTTTTAGTGTGCGCAAATACAGATGTTTTTCGCTATATGGCGTGACACCCCTAAAAGTAACCAAAGCCATTCAATGCTGCTTCCTGTATTCACAATTCAAAAACATGAACTCAAAATAAACTACCTGCTGAGATTTTTGAGCTTTGAAAGACCTCCTTGAGTTTGTCCAGTTCACTTTGAAGTTTCGACATTATTCCACCTAAAAGGTAGTCCAGAAAAAAATTGAGGAGGTTTTCGATCAAGTCTATTTACCAAAGGTTTTCTTACTATTTAAGTCTTAACCGTATCAATAACAAAATTCTCGATTGTGATTGGTCATCCACGCGCCTATTTCTTACGTAATTGGTGCGCGGTCACGTGGGTGTCCAATTACAGCTGTCCAATTACAAAAAGTTGTAATTGGGTAGCTGTTATTGGACACCTACGTTGCGCGCGCTTCAATAAGTTGCATTTGAATGGCTCGTTTTTGCTGTTTTCCTTCCACTTTCAAACTGACAGAAAATATCCCAGACGTTTTTAGTACAAAATAGTCGACATAGCTTCTTAATCTCGAATTTGATTATTGATGCGATTAATTAGTAATCGAACTTTGTGTCGTACAATTCAGGGTTAATCGTGCTCGTAATTTCAAATCGTCCTCGCGCTACGCGCTCGGCCGATTTGAAATTACTTGCCCGATTACTCCCTGAATTGTACTCCACTCAGTCCAATTACTATTACTAATTATATTAAATTATATAAAAAAAAATTGACAAAAAATAAATTTCTAATTTCTAGCCATTCACCATTAATTTTACATAAATTTGCATATAACAAGTAAGTACTCCTTATAATTAGTTTGTCTAAACTGTAAACTACCCGGCCACTTATGTGGATGGATCCTTGGATTTTGTTTTCATGATAAAATTATGGCTCGTTCTACATGTGTATTAAAAACGTTCATGGATATGTAAATAAGTGGCCAGGTATTCTAAAATCGCTCCATTAGTTTTCATATTCACAAAATCGAAACCTTTTACATATTTTGTATTATGACTCAAGGGAGCTTGAAGGAAAAGGCGTTTCGTTACGTCTGGGCATGAAAAATGGCACGAAAGAAGCTTAATTTCATCAAACATTGCTTGATCGACTTCCAAAACAGCCCATATATTATTACGGAGTTTATGACGTTCAATCAAACATTCTATCCCTATCATGATCCGTTTCTGGTATCCTCTTGGGGGTTTCAACATTCCAGAATAAAGCTGAACGAATTTCACCCAATAAGATTATCGATTCGCCACAAGTTGATATTTCAAAAATGCAACTTAGATAACCTTATAACATACCTTTAAGTTTTGCATAATTTATAAAATATTATCCGACCATAAGTTAAGCCAGGCAAGGTGATATTGGAAGCTGAGAGGAAAAGAAAACTGAAGTTCGATCGATTACAACTTACCTTCCATTTCTTTACAAGCCACAGCGTGCCGCCATGTTTTCTTGCTTAGTGACCATGCCTCAAATAACTGAAGCGAGTTGTCCCGCGGGTTACCACGGTTTGACTGCGGCAAAAACGCTGCCATGCGCTATGCCTGAGCGTCAATTTATCATGTGCCAAGCCTGCGAGAGGACTGAGAACAGCTATTGTTTTTTAAATTTATTTAAATTTATTTCATATTTTATAGAATTGTGGTATTCGAGTGTTTACAACAGTACCGCAGTTCACTTCTGTGGGACGGACTATAGAAAAAGCACCTGCTATCGCAAGGATTATTATTATTATTATTATTATTATTATTATTATTATTATTATTATTATTACGAAGGAATTTTAATGTTAGTGTAAATCTGTGAATATTTTAGAAATTAGTTATTAGTTTCTTTAGTTCTTAATTTTAAGTTCTTAGTTTAGGTGTCACCAATTGGCTCAATTGAAAAATTGAGCTAGAAAGTTTCTGACACATATATAAAGTTGATTGATTGATTGATTGATTGACAAGTAGTCGTCGCGGGCACGAAAATGTCCAACCTCGTTCCCAGGGTCTCTCTTACTATCCAGCGGATAACACAAAGGATTTTGTCAATACTTATCCACTGGATAGTGATTTATCCGGTGGAAAGTGCTATCCACCTTTTGAACAACCAGGGCCTGTTTGTCGCTTTGACTTGAAGGCCAGACAATGATGAACATTAGGTTTCTTTAATGTATTAAACAACCCGTTCGTGCAAATGCGTACGGCCCTCATACGGGTACAGTTGTGAATGGTTTTAACTTGAGAAAAAAGAAAAACGCACGCCTGGGGCCGTTCGAGTCATGTGATAAAATCCAATAATCCAATTCCGGAGTGTAGCAACCTCTTGTACTTTTTCCGCCAATTTTCATCCGTGATCAAGGCTTATATAAATTCTGGTGGTAAATTAGCGTTTCTGACTGCCGGTAAATGCTCGTAAAAATCGCGTGTCCGTGTTCTGCTCAAAATTCTGCTTGGACAACGAAATTCTGGTAGGTGAAAAGATATATAAACGCGGTTTAAGCTAATGCCATGCGACTGATGCGAAACACAACTGATGCCAGGTGATTTGGGTTTGTTTAGATTTTTTTGTTTCATTTGTTTCATTTTTTATTGATCTGTTATGTTTATCTTTTGTGTTACTCATTTTTCTCGTCTTCTGCTCGGAAATGCGATATTCTGCCGGCAGAATGCTCACTGCCACAAGTAGTGAATTATGCTCGAAATTCTGCCGGCAGAATTTATCCAAGCATGTTGTGATCTCGTATTAGGACTTTCCGATTTAGCGGAAAATGAGGCCAATTTTCCGCACTCTTAAGTTAGAATGCGCGTACCCTCTAGTTAACACCTATTAGGAGGCACTTTGTGAAAATGACATTGATCCCGCTAGATTCAATGTATGAAAACAGAGAATTAACGTGTGTGTAGGAGTCTAAGAAGACTTCTACGAATGTGCTGAATATACACCTAATCAGTTCAAGGTTGCTTTTTAAAAACACAAAACATGGGTCTCCTTGATTCACTCGCCAGAGTGCTGAGCACGCCAGTGTTCATAGAAGGTTTCTCAGGATATCAATGAGGTTCATATTTTATGTTAACTTTTAATTTATACAAAAAGCCGGCACAACAACATGGTTATGAAGCAATGTTCTTTGCACATGTACGGATGAAAAGAAATTAATTTTCCGTGCTATTGTCTCACATACCACAAAGACGTTATACTCCACGATTCTTTGCTTGAGTGGCGACGCGAGGTAGATTACAAATGTTTACAGAGACTGACATGTTATAATACAATTTGTGATATATTAAAATTCAACTTGAAACAAAATACATCACTACGAGGCTTAGGGGAATGATGTCGATAGTAGGGATTTATATGGTTTATTCCCCTAAGCTTCGTAGTGATGTCTTTTGTTTCAAGTTGAATTTTAATATATCAAAATTGGGCCATTCGCGAGCATTTTTAATTTCACAATACATTGTATAAAAACACCCCACTCTACCGGTTGACTCAGACGAAATAGACCGAAATATTAAAACACTTCAAATATATTTCCCGTGCGTATTTGCACATTTAGTAGGTGTTTTCACAATTAAGTTGGAGTTATGCGAAAGATCTCTACTATGCCAACCAAGAACATTGCAATTGAAAGCAAGAAGCTACTTTGCTGAATGTACTGAAATACTGATAATATTCATGGTATATTAAACCTCAGATATAAATGTTGTACCTCAGATAAGGTAGGGTTACTATACTAGAGACCTGAACCTCAGCACTGGCATAAAAAAGTCTCAATTTTCTACATATTTTCAGTTTAAAATTGACAAAAAATCTTGTAACTGAATTTATACTGGCATACAACAGACTGGCCTGTGTAACAGGCGTTCGAAGGGGAAGGGGAAGGGGGAGAATTCAGGTCTCGCGCGCGTGTATGATCATGTATTCAATATAATTAACATAATGTATCTTTTGTCCGTACGAAAGCACCATAACCTTCAAGCTCCTCCGCGCACTACAGTCCGAGAGATCTAACAGATCTTAACAGCAGAGTCGCACTAAATCCTCCTACCATTTAGTGATCTAAGCAACATGGAAGTAAGATATGGAAAGGATTACAACGATTATTTTGACACCAAGACGTACTTGACTACTAATTTCAGTGCGAATCCCGAAGAGCATGAGTGGGATGTATTCGCATCACGGTGTTATCACGAATTCTGGTCCAAATTACCGAGGAAGAATCTCAGAGTTTTAGATTTTGGCGGTGGGCCAAAGATTAGCGACCTCATCAGTGCCGCTCCCTATGTCGAGGAAATCATTTTTGCCGAGTACACCGAGAAAAATCGGCAAGCGGTAGAAAAATGGCGAAAAAATTTACCCGACTCGCACGATTGGTCTGCCTATTTCAGATTTATCGTGGAAAAACTGGAGGGAAATTCCAGCGAAGAGGCCACCAATCGAGAATCTGATCTGAGAAAAAAGATACGCCAAATTTTGCCGTGTGATATCGAGTGGGAAGATCCAGTGAAATGGCCTTCTACTTGGGGCCCGCAGTCGGCCACGTTTGATGTCGTATTTACATCTCTATGCCTAGAAGTTTGCGTCAAATCTAATGAAGGTTTTCGTCAGGCGATCGCTAAATTGAAGAGATACCTAAAACCTGGTGGACATATAGTCATGTTTGGCGTCCTGGGGGAAAGTTATTACACGGTAGGCCAAGAAAAGTTTCAATCCTTTCCACTCAGCAAGAATTTCATTGTAGAGACTTTAGCAAGTGAGGGATTCAAGATGCGTGACGACATGAAGTTACTGGCTATTGACTTGACAATTACTGATTCAAAAGCAGTTTACTTCTTGAGCGCAGTTTTTCAAGATTAAAACTTTGTGAGGACTTGTTTTGAAACGGCTGGCTCTAGACTGACAATCCAGACCCTCAATTTATTCGCATATTGCGCGTGAATCAATGCAGTAACTTACCTTTATAAGTTCGTGGTGGAAGGCGATACCCTAGCGAACCTCGTTAGGGACGGACCGTTATTTTTCTGGAGGAGGGGGGGGGGGGGGGGGGGGGGGATGAGAAATATTGAAAAGATTTGTTTGCAGAGCCTGAAAAGACAAAATAAATTGTTTGCAAACACGACATGTGTAAAAAAAAAATGTTTACGGAGAAGTTAGATAAACTATTAAAAAATATTAGTTCCAAAACTCAAATATTGCACAGTGACGCGAAAGCAAATACAGCTGAAAATAGCTTCAAGATGTCTCTTTCCATTTGGCTGCACAAGACAACTTCTTCACTTACTGCAGGTCGTAGCTACCTGTACGCACGTACGTACCTGAAAAAGTGGGAAAAAAAAGAAGAAGAAAGATTTGGGACTTGAGGGTGGGGAGCCGAGGAGGTAGGGGGAGTGTTTGAAAACAGTGATCGTGCGTACCTCTGAAAAATTCCTGGCTACGCCCCTGCCTAGCCATCGCAAAAAGCATCCAAAAAGCTCTTCGTTGTGCCAGTACTTAAGGTCAGAATCTCAACGGGTTTTTATTCAAGGAATGCCGCTTGCCTTGCCATTTAACGTTGACATTCTTTGAAGAAATGGGCGAGTTTCAGAAGTCTGTCATCTTCCTGACGATATCACCATCAATGCCAATGGGTCACTAACTATTTACAAGTTATTTGGAGTAACCTATGTCGATGGGAATCATTTTAAGTAATGATCCGTATAAGAAGGATAGCGCCGAACGGCAATGCACGATAATAATAATAATAATAATAATAATAATAATAATAGTAATAATTTTTTTAAAATAACAAACAATTAACTTTATTAAAACTTTTTTTAAATAATTACAATTATTAACCTACTAAAATGCTAAAAATATTCATAATTACAATCCATAAAATATCGTAAAAGTGTTACTAAAAAAATTTCAATAATTACAATCCATAAAATATCGTAAAAGTGTTACTTCAATAAAAATAAAATTTATGTAAGACGTTTGTATTCACAAGGTGACGGCAATAAAGAATTCTTAACATTACATTATGGCTCCTTCTTGGGTTTCAATGTCAATATCAATGTTCTTAAAATCACAAAAGGCTTTTCTTCTAACTCTTGATCCTCTAAGGCAGATTAATGCGGATCTTAATAGAGCAAAGGATGTCCTTGCTCTTATCCAAGAGATTGTTTTGGCATAGTCTTCTCCTTTCTTGATGGAGATCAGCTGCGCTAGTCTGCTATGGTATTGCAAGCACTCCTTTCCCATACCACCCGTTGATGTGAAAATAAGGGGTGTGAAAGTTCCTTGTTCAATGTCCAAAACTCTCCTCGAATATAGACGCTTCTTCTCATTCTCGTGATTGCGGTATATCTGTTGGAGCTCTAGGTCCCTATACGAGTCAGCATTAGGGTGAAAAACCCTCACGTCGAAGAATGCTGATCGTTGGTTCTCCCAGAACCCGCGTGCGTGAATATCTAATCTAATAATAATAATAATAATAATAATAATAATATAATTATTGTATAATATTTTTTAACTCTAGTCTCAGGAGTTGGAGCACAGGTCACGCCTTGGCGCCCTGTATTCCTTTTAACTGTATAGCATACAGATAGTTTTTACTGCTAATAATAATAATAATAATAATAATAATAATAATAATAATAATAATAAAGCCTTTATTTAAAGAGGGTAGCACTTAATAGCCAAAGGCTAATAAACTTGTGGCCCTCATAATGGATGTCCTCATAATGAATGTCAACTTTTTTCATTGTTACAACTAGTGATCTCATTGGCCTAGACTAAAAAACCGCTAAAAGGTTAAGGTTCAAGGTGTATTTTGTCTAATCAAGTAATTTGAGACCCAATCGCGCAACATGCAATTTTTAAAAGGTATTGTATTTGGGGAACTTCATCAAAATAGCAAAATTATTAGCTATTGTCTTCTGCTATTCTGATTGGTTAAGCACGAACATTTCCTAAAATTTATTTGACGCAAATGGATTTTCTTTATTTTTATAATGAAATATAATTATTAACCTCCTCTATTCTTGAAATCCTCTTCTATTCTTGACTTGAAGGTAACCTGCGTAGCAAGCGTTCCCGTACGACGAATTTTTCCGCATTCTGGCCGCGCGAAAATTGGCGCGAGAGCAAAAAATTTTCGCGCGGCCAGAATGCGGAAAAATTCGTTCGTACGGGAACGTTTGCTACGCAGGCTATGCAAAATGTGAAGATTCCTAGGGCATGGGGTACCGTGTACGGTGCAAATTAATGGTGTCATCATCACCCATATTTGATCTACATCAAATGAAAGAAGTCTAGGGAGGAACACCAGCAGTAGGTGACCTTTTATCTCCACATCTTGAGTTTTAAGAATCAGGGATGGACTCACTTTTGTTTGAATAGGAGCTATATCAGTTTGCAATGTTGAATTTGGACAGTTTTTATCATAGCAATCACTCATTGTCAAGAATTTCGCATATATTTTGCAATACAACAACCTATCAAACATGAGTAAAATGGACATCAATAATTATTATGATTTCATTCAAGCCATATCAAAAATAAACTCTACAATAAGCATATACCTCCCCTCAGGGCTCGAGACTAACGGTAGCCAACTAGCCAAAGTCTAGTACAAATTCAGTTTTGGCTGGTGGAATTTTGCTTTCACTAGCCATTTAGGCTAGTAAAAATGATGAAGCGCCAGACGAAACCAAACTGAAACTATATTTCTATTAATATGTACATTGTTAAGGCGTTAGTCTTACATTTTCAACGTTTTCCTGTTAGTCTTATATTCTCAATTTTTTTTCAGTACGTTTGTATGCTTGTACATTCGTACGTTCGTAAGGTGTTAGCCTTATCTTCTCAATTTCTTCCGTACGTTCTTACGTTTGAACATTGTTATTTTCGTGAGGTGTTAGCGTTATCTTGTCAATATGTTGTTTCGTACATTCGTACGTTCGTAAGGTGTTAGTCATATCTTTTCGTCAGTTTCCTATACGTTCGTAAGGTGTTAGTATGATATTGATGAAGAAAAATAAAAAATATTATCAAACTGTGTTTCCGAGATTTTTTTTCTTAATGAGTGTTACGCGTGTTATTGTCTCCCCCGCCCAATACCCACGCCCACTCCCTGAACAATCCCGGCTTGTGAAAATTTATTTTGGCTAGTCAATTCGAACCTGTCACTAGCCACAAGGCTAGTGAGCTGAAACGTAAGTCTCGAGCCCTGTCCCCAATCCCCATTGTGGACTATCTACTTTATTAACTGATAAAGTGGTAATGCCACATCACATCAGTAGAAAATAACAACTAATTTATTTTTTACCATAAATCATTCCCCCAAGAATGATAGGAATCATTAGTTAACAGAGAAAAGGGTTATCCTAGTGAACTTCCTTTCCTGTACACTCCTCTTCCTGTAAACACTTTTCAGAAGAATTCCATTTATTTGCACCGTACACGGTACCCCATACCCTAGGAATCTTTAAATTTTGCAAGCGCACATGTCACATGTTTCGAGCCTGATCGCCGTGAGGGATTTGCAATTGGAAAGTCCCAGTTCAATTTGAGTTGAGAGCGTCCGAACGATTTGCAATATGATTGAATGAAACCTCTAAGCAAACATGCGCGACATTTATGAATAAATCATCTTCTAGGTACATAAAATACACATCAACTTTTACCTTCGTTCCCTTCGTCGGTCCGCTCGCTCGATCCACGTGCAAAACAGACGAGCCCGCGCCCGTAACTTGTCAGCGGATAAAAAGGCATCTTGGGTCGGTTACCATAAAACCCACCGCCTGCAAAACAGGCAGATCGATAAAGCTGAGTTCTAGTGGACGTCAATCAAAGAAAAGCCGTTAAAATTATTTTGGATTCTGACAAGATTTCTAGCAAACAGAGCTAAAAGATCGACAATTTTCAGAATTTTGCCCGCATAGAGAAAGTAGTACTTAATCAAAATTGGCCGTTTTTATACTAGAGACGCATTATCCGTCCAGACGAATAATACGTCTGTCATGTTATGCGTCTAGTATAAAGACGGGACGAACAGCTTGAGACGCATTATCCGTCTGGACGAACTTGGGCAAACATTTGTAGTTCGTCTGGTTATGCGTCTCTAGTACAAAGACGGGCACAAGACGCATCATCCGTCTAGACGAATTATCTTTTGAAATGCGTCGTTCAAGACGCATTTCAAAAGATATTATATTTCGTTACGAGAACTTGGCGCTTGATTTAGAAAGGTTTGATGTTTGAAAGGAGCTATAGCGCTCAATTTGTAATGTTGAATTTTGACAGTATAAACGCGCCATATTGTTCTAATATAAAAATATTGGCCATTAAACCTGCTCTAAATTTCCGTGTACTAGCCATGCATTTTAAATGGTTTATCTTCCCCAGAGTTGGTCCTTCGCCACCGGAGCCTCCGCAACGTCCTTCGTTCCCGCTCTGGATAGTCGAACGCGATCGGCGATCGCTCGACGAGCGAGCGGATTGAACCGAGGTCAGGCGGGCGGCCCGCCTCTACCCCAGTTTTCCGTCGACTCGTTCGCTCGCTCCAGTCTCGCCGAGCTTGATTTTATATATATACTGTAGCCGTTTCCTGATTTCTTTTACGTATGATATATGCGTGCCATTTGACCTCAAAGAAACATGGAAGTAAGATTTGGAAAGGATTACCACGATTTTTTTGACACCAAGATCTACCTGAGTGTTTATCCGTTTGAAAGTGCGAATCTCGAAGACGATGAGTGGGATGTCTTCGCAGCACAGTGTTATCACGAATTTTGGTCCAAATTGCCGAGGAAGAATCTCAGAGTTTTAGATTTTGGCGGTGGGCCAAAGATTAGCGACCTCATCAGTGCCGCTCCCTATGCTGATGAAATCATTTTTGCCGAGTACACCGAGAAAAATCGGCAAGAGGTAGAAATATGGCGAAAAAATTTACCCGACTCGCACGATTGGTCTGCCTATTTCAGATTTATCGTGGAAAAATTGGAGGGAAATTCAAGTGAAGAAGCCGCCAATCGAGAATCTGAGCTGAGAAAAAAGATACGCCATATTTTGCCGTGTGATATCGAGTGGGAAGATCCAGTGAAATGGCCTTCTACTTGGGGCCCGCAGTCGGCCATGTTTGACGTCGTATTTACATCTCTATGCCTAGAAGCTTGCGTGACATCCAATGAAGGTTATCGTCACGCAATCGCTAAATTGAAGAGATACCTAAAACCTGGTGGACATATAGTCATGTTTAGCGTCCTGGAGGAAAGTTATTATATGGTAGGCCAAGAAAGGTTTTATTGCTTTCCACTCAGCAAGAATTTCATTGTAGAGACTTTAGCAAGTGAGGGATTCAAGATGTGTGAGGACATGAAATTACTTGCTATTAACATAGATCCATACTGTGATGCAAAAGCAATTTTCTTCTTAAGTGCAGTTCTTCAAGATTGAAACTTTGTAAGGACTTGTTTTGAAACTCTAACAAGCCAGAGGCTCGATTGTAAGAATAAAGCAACATTAAATTAAGTATTCTTTAAATGTTTGTGAGGGATTACGTATGAAATCCCTTTGTTTTGAACACAGAGGGATATTTAGACCAAGTCTGCATCATAATTAGCTTATGAATGAGAGTACACCCCACCCCCCTCCCCCCCCCCCCCACCCAAAGGTCAGGGAGTATTCCGACTTTCACCAAATGGTCGTGTTGCCATGGCCGTTTGCTGCTACATGTATACAGCGGCAAAATGAGTTTGCCTAGAAAGCACATACTGATGATTTAATTGACTATTTTGGTGATGCAAATCGTTTTAGCCAAGTAAATTAAAGGTTGATATCATTTCTGAACTATCTTCAAGCATCAGCTAGGCAGCATCTTTTATTAACCTGAGGTGGCTTTCAATTTTTCCAAAATCAAGCCAGGACTCCCACCTGGCTTGAACAGTTTCTATAGGTGGTGGTTTTAAAGTAATAGCCTGTTATTTTTGTTTTCTGATAGACTGCAAGCACTGTCTTATTTTATTGCACGAAGCCATGAGGTGCCTGGATCGATGGTGTCAGCCCGAGAAAAATCTTAGTTATTTTTTCTTTTTCTTGAGTTGATACCCGTGATCCATGTGCCTCATGGCTTTACCGCTTGCGTGTGCACTCACTCGACTAACTAAAAGAAAAATACCAGTTAGAGACTGCTCACAGTCTAGTTTTCTGACTGAGCAGATAGGCATTATCATAGATAACATAGACAGGTGTATATTTTACTGTACTTTTCAATAACACTCAAACTTTAAAGTTCAAACTCGACCAACAGTTTTGTTTTTCACCCTCACTCCAATCATCCGATAGTAGAGGTCTTGGGGAAACAAGGATGCTTAACTCAACGGGGTCGAAAGATCATGTTTGTGGCTTGTGATTGGTGGATTTTGATCCTTTTTGACAGTTTCTGTTTTCAGGGTAGCCTGTTCCATGCCATGCTAGTGGGGAGCAGCAAAAAGCGGCACGCGGCGCTACTGGTAATGGCGCGTGTAAAACGTAAACATCAGCAGGGCTTGAACTTTGAAGTTCACTTGTTATTGAAGATGCAGTCAAGAGAATCCACTACACTAAATCTCATTTAAAGAGTGTACGACCTTCATTACTTTAATAATGTACTTGTTTTGCTATAACATAATACAGAAGCATGTAACAATAATTCTATCTACAATTTACAAGTAACTGTAGCTTTTCAATTAGAATACATACATATCAGCTTTTATATTATACATTAAACATTAACAGTTTCTTTTGATAGTGTTATGAAAGTAATAGCGGCAAGCCTGTGTACAGACAGCTCTCTCCCCTACCATGCAGTACACAAGCTATAAAGTAATAAAGCTACTTGTAAAATGGCAAGACAACTTTTCAGGTTCAATGGAAAAGCTTGTAGCTATAGGCTGATTAGAAGTGACAATTTGTAGTTCTTTCCTTAACAGTTCTTTCCTCATTGCAGTAAAAAAAGAAAGAAAACAAAATAAAATTATATCACACTATTCTTGGTCTTCATCTTCTCGGATTCCCATCACCCAACGTGTCTTGTAGTCATGTGACCTTTGGTGGTCATCTAGCGTTTTGTCATGCGGGGTCGAGTACACTCTGGTTTGCATGAAGGCTGGTTGAGGCTCGTCAAACTGGTTTGACAGGTATTTCAGGTATTTTTGGTGTGGTGGTGGTGAATAGAAATCTGCAGCTGGAAACCGGCTTGACCTGATTGGACAGCAAGGGCAGGGTGCCTGCTCAGGTCTGTATGGCAGCTGATTGCTCGGTGCGTAGTCTGCGTAGTTTGGAAACAGCGGTGGTCTTTGAAACCGTGCATGCGCGGGATACCTAAACTGAAGCTGGCTGCGAGGGGCAGGCTGATACTGGTTAAACTGGTTTAGCAAACTGGTCTGAGAGATACTGGCTGATGATCTTTGCTGTCGTCTCGATTTCGCTCGACGATTTTGGAACCAGAACTAAAAAACAAAGGGTAAAAGAACGTCAGAAGTCTAATCTGAACCGAATTTATTTATTTATTTATTTATTACAATCTATGGATTAAAAACCAAAGGATGAACTTTAAAGGAGTCCTAGACCCCATATAAAAACAGATCACCGAAAAATATATAGAAACAATAAAATAATAGTTTCAGAAAATACAGAAATATAAAAGCTACTTAAAAATCACTAAAAAATTTCCTAACTCTAGACTTAAAAATATTTACATTATCATAAACACGAATGTCTAACGGTAGTTGATTCCACTGGTCAGTAATTCTATGGAAAAAAACTATACTTCAAGACATTAGTTCTGGCATATTTCTTCTCAGTTGAAAGTTAAAGAGTCCATAGCCCTAAGTGAGAAGCGATCATCTTCTGAGTAGAAATCTATAATTTTACTGATGTCAGTATCAATGTTGCCATTTATCAGAATGGGCTTTGTCAATAAAATTCCTATTATTTTTCTAACAAAGAATTCACCATTTGGATTATAAACGTGCGCGAGGTTAAAGGGGCACTTTCCCAGCTGAAATATCGTGTTTCCACAAGAATGGTAATTTTAATTTCTTGACTGTCTGTCAAGAAATCAAATTTCATGAACTGTAATCCACTTCAATCTTTGCAATCCTGCACTTTATCTCCAAACTACTGCTTCTGTTTTGCTCTATAGAATCTTTTTATCCAACTAAGTTGTATATTTGGTGGCATTTGGCGATATAACGTGGAAATAAGCTAAGCGAGATTTTGCTATTTCGGCGAGACAGTGTCCGTTTAAAACCCAGCAGGCCAGATGAAAAAGTATGGACCGCTATGCGGCCAATCAGAAGGCATGAATCAGTTATCTACACTGCGCGCGAGTGGAGCGCAAAAACAATAAAATTCGGCAGACGGTTTGAGGGTCAATATACAGAAAAACAATGCTTTTGAATGAGAAAATTAAGAATGCAAATGAGCCGATGTTAGGTGTCCAAAGTAAAAGGAGTTGCTTTTCACGCGCCAATCTTTTCGACGAAAAGAAGTTTTCGATATGTTTCCAAGGTCCTAAATTCTTTAATTCTTTTAGCTTTGAAATTCAACATGCTACAAGCATCGCCTCTTTTACTTCTAAACTGAAAGCATTCCTCTCATCGTAAACATTTTTTTCTTTGCTTTTTCTTTCCACTTTGCGTTTTGTGCCTAACTAGGCTAAAACAAATATATAATATATAATAAATGTTTATTGTTAGTAGCTTTGCCATTGATATGGCATGACGTTATATTCTTTTAATAATCAGTTGATTATAATATATTGAGGGAGCATTTGTTTATTTGCAAGCCCAGTGGTTTCTTTTGGGCTTCCTTGCTCTTACATTTTATATTTATTTACTGTAACTGTTTACAATATAAGGCAATAAACTTGTACTTGACTTGACAACAGAAGTTTCTTCAATAGAGTAGAATGATAAAGGACACCGAATATATACCCGAATATTTCTAGTTGTGAGTCCAAGTTTCCGCACCAGTTCGTCTTCATCTTCTGGCATTAAATAAGGTCGCTCAGCAAACACTTTTTCCAGCTCGTAAACTTCAATTGGTGAAAATGTGGTACGTTGCTTTTTCTTTCTCGGCCTCTCGGAAGAACTCGGGGTTGATCGGTCAGCGTCGCTGTCCCGGCCGCTGTCTGTACTCGGGTTGTCGGAATCAACATTCGGCGAGTGGTCGGTTCTTTGCAGGCTTTTGTCGGTGCAGTCTCCTTGATTTTGGTCGGAGAAGGAGTTGTCGTATGCTAGAAGAGAAGGAATTTTATAACATCATCCATCAGTTTACTAAGTGGGTATATGCGTTTTTACTTTACACAACAGGCAGGCCCCCTTCCCTTAAGCGGAAAAGAGCGATCGGAAAAACGCTCAGCGGTGATTTAAAAACAATTTTTTGTCGGGGAGGTTTTCTGTGCGGCGTTTTGCCCGTTCACAGGTTACCTTACTGCCCCCTCCTTTGGTAAAATTTTCACCGGCTTTCTTCCGTCTCACAAATGCTGTTTCAGTTCTTATCCTTACCCTATTTTTCTCGAATCCCCTCTCCTTCTTTATACGACAATAGCACTGCCAACTGTTCTTTCAACTTAGTCGCTTTATAAACATTAAATTTATAATTTTCTAAACTTCTAGACTGTAAACAAAAGCAAAACAACGACAATAACAACAAACAGACTTTATCAGATTACACAATTGAGAAATTTGCATTCAGGTATGGTGAGACCGTAAGATTTCATTCAAAGACTACAGTTAAAACCACGTGTATAAAAAAAAATCCTCAAAGTTTGTCTCTGGAATCGTAGCAAAAGTAGAATCGGGTTCTACTTTTGCGACGTTGCGCGCAACAAATTACATCGTGTGACACCCCCCAAAATCTTGTGCGCGCAATGTGTGTCCGTGCCTTAAAGCTGAATTACAGTCCGTACTGCGCAATCTCGGGGTTTGCTATCATTTTTTGATTTGAATTTGTTGATATGTTACGCTTCGGTAATAGCATACATGGAGTAAATGGGAGAAACCACTGCGTAAACCGAGTCCGCCATTACGGCTGTTGTGTTTACGAATGCTCGATGAGCTGAAACGTCGGTTTGGGAAAACTTTGTGGTTCTTTTACTTGTTATTATTGTTTGGCAACGATATTTGACGTTAATAATGACGGAAAAGGTAAGTTTGTCCCGTAATTTCATTTCCGCTGGTAAACGTTCCTTGTTTGTGAGTCTCACAAACATTGCCGAGCTGAGCATTATTAATATTTAATAATGAATATGACAAATAAAGTAACCAAGGCACGTTAGAACTACCGATGACGTTATGTGCATTTGAATTGGTAAAAAACATAATAATCGCGAACCCGAGATCGCGCATAATAACTTTCCGAATCGGTCAGTGTAAAACGCAGACTGCAGACCGGGGGTAAAATGCAGACTGAGGGTAAAATGCAGACTGCAGACTAGGGTTAGGGTTAGGGTTATTAATATTTTATTTTACCCTCAGTCTGCATTTTACCCCTGGTCTGCAGTCTGCATTTTACCCTCAGTTTGCATTTTACCCCCGGTCTGCAGTCTGCGTTTTACACTGACCGCTTTCCGAATATCTCATAATCGACAGAACTCTGGACTATTGAGAATTAATGACCGTCTAATTTAAACTTCAAAACAATTCCCATTTTCTTAATAATACTGATATATAGACATACATTTGAAACGCGAGTGAAATACAAAAGCCGCTACTTAATGTTTTATTTGCTAGTTCAGGCTTAAAACGCATTTGAGCTTTGATAATGTTCTGTCATTTTAGTCTTCGCCAAACACTTATTAACTTTTAAAAGAAAGCCGCTTTTTTAAGTTTACAAGACATGTTTCAACGGAAAACCATTAAAATTGGGAGCAAACTGACAAATAACATAAAGTTTTACTTTGCGAAGTCAATGGTAAGACATGGAGGGGTATAGAATGGTAAATTCGAGACTTTGCGAGACCCTTGTTTAAAAATTCGAGACCGAGACTTTAGCATTTCTATCAAATCCGAGCCCGAGACTTTACCAGTCTCAAAAAACCTAGCCCGAGACTCCAATTGCTGCAAAATATCGGGCCGATAGTACTAAAAAAGCTTAAAACGTGACTGAAATCTCCAACGGAAGCTGAGATTTACGAGAAAAATTTACGAGACTTCGAGATCCAAATTATCAAAATTCGAGACTTGGTTCTAAATTTTTAGTTATCTGGTAATACTCAAATGTTTCTTTGTAACTGGATTACCTCACAACAGAAGTGCGGCTATGTTATGTTGTGAACGATTTTGAACAATTTCGCTCGAAGACATTGAAAACTGAACAAACAGCACCTTACAAGGTATTCAATGACTTTAAGTGCGGGAAAATTAAATTATGATTCACTTCGATTCAAAATTACCAATATCACTTTTACTTTCAACAACCTAAAGCCTGGCGTATCTCATGGTGGAGTTTACCTCGTTTAAAGACAGAGAAAAGGTAAATTATAGACATTACATAAAGAAGTATTGGACTTACCAGAATTTAATCGAGTTTGAGTGACGTTATCTTCGATGCCCAATATCCGGGATATAGAAAACGACAGCGGTTGACTGGAGACTTGTTCCAAAGGAGGACTAGTCGTTGATTGACGTGGCGATATGACAGGCGAAGAATACAACGATCCACGAGCTGGGATGTTACCATACGTAGCCATCACTGAATTTCTTGATTGACTTTAACAGTGCACTAATACGAATGAACTGAATGAAGGAGCGAGCGCCTTGCTTATAACCGTCATCAACTGTCAATCAACGGCATCTGCAAAAGCGGCCGACATTGCGCTCGCGTCTTTGAAGCATTGTATTAACCATTCGGAATTGCTCTTTTTCGGCGCGAAAAACTAAAACATGAAAGCGGCAACAGAAGCAACTTCTTTGTGGGCTTATTACTGAGTAAATTACATAGGTTTTGCCAAGGATTTCGTTTTGCAAAGTGAAAGGTCAGTTGACCCAGGACGGAGGAGTAGTGTGTCTAGCATCTTTTGAGTAAAAGAAGACCTTTTTAAAAAAAGGATGTTGTTAAAAATAATTTTACGTTATTAGTTACCAACAACCGATTCCTTTCACTCCACTAGTGTGATCGCTATAGAGAAGTAGTTTTATTTCACTACAAAGTCTACAAAACTCTGCAGTGAATAACCGGTTTCAGTTGTTTGAGGAAGGCGAAAGAATACCTTATGAGGGCATTGGATTAAGTATATTTAAGACCGTTATAATTTTAATTTAACCATATAGTGACTTGCGCAATCTTTTAAAGTCGGGAATGATTTACGTTAAGGGGCCGTATACCTTCGGAGGTGTCTCCAGTATAACTTAAGATTACGCTTAATTCTTGGCTTTCACATGACGTCATAAAAATTAAAAAATCTAAAGAAAACATCCTACAAAGCTGTTTCTAACATGGTATGTGGATACAAGTGTTATAATCTTTCACAAAAAGTTTCAGGTTTTAACGATATTTTGCTTCCGATTTACAAAGGTTTTAAATGTGTCACGCAATGCGTCACGCTATTTCAGATAAGCCGCGAAAATAAACAATTGAATCAACTGAAAGTTATTGTTTGCATTATAAGTGCTTATAAGCCGAGTTAATTGAGCTTATAGCAAATACAGTATTTTTGGATGTGAGTTTTGGTGTAATTAAGACTTTGAATTTTTGGCCGCCATCTTTGTGCCCCTGAGTGGGGCACAAAGATGGCCGCCCCGTACATTTCTTACTAAAAATATCTAATACTCGTTCGCCTATAACTCTTGAACGAAATGCTTTTGTGCTTCAAAATTTGGCCAATATGTGTAGGTTTAAACTCTCTACAATTCCATAAACATTTTGGATTCGAAATCTATTTTTTAATGCTTCTGAATTTTGATATGACGTAAGTGAAAGCCAAGAATATACCTAAACCCAGATATCAATTTAAAGCTTATAGAGCTGGCTATCTAAATATAGAAACCATGTGGTGATAAAATAAATAGTCGAATTTTTTACGACGTCTAAATTCGAACATCCGAATCTGCTTTAAAACGCTATAACCAAAGCAATTATTGTATTTTGCTAATTTGATTTGTTCTCGGGTTTCCGGACAGGACGCGCTAAAGAACGTGTCGGCGATTTCCCATATTCAATTGCAGTGAAAAGTTACAGAATATTTTCAAAAAAGGGAGAAAAAAAAAATTGGAGTGATCGCACCGAAATGGTTCTTGACGAAAACGTTTTCGGAAATAAGAAATTCGCCGACACTTGTTTGTTGATTATATGTTAGCCTAGCTTCTGTCCAAATTTGAGGAAAATCGAACAAATTACCTTTGAGTTGTAGCTCTTTAAAGTGTCCCCTACAAGCGAAAACTTAACTTTGAGAAAACAGCGCTTAGCAAAATATATCGCTTCATAAACAAACTCCGCCCACAAACGTTATACCGTCACTTCTCCGTCAATTTTCACTATTTTTCGATAATTTTTTTTGGATGAAAGTTCATTCTGTAAACTTTATGTTGACGCCCCCCCCCCCCCCAAAAAAAAAAAAAAAAAAACAAATTAAAAAAAAAAAAATCAATAAAATGGTCGATCCGAAGGTAACCTTAAGTCGGCCCAGAAATCCATTATGGACTTGTGGGCGGCCGCAACAATATATACCTTTGTTAATAGCCCTTATCGTAGATGAGTACGCCATTTCAACATATCAGCGGTTTCTCGCTTTCTTGACCCTATAGTCTCGTTTTGATGTTTACGAGAACCTCTGACGACGATGAGCGTAAACATCAAAACGAGACTATAGGGTCAAGAAAGCGAGAAACCGCTGATATGTTGGTGTGGCGTACTCATCTACGATAAGGGCTATTGCGCTCCCGTCAGATAATTTAACCGACATTTTGCATAGCACCGCCGGCACATATTTCATCCGTTCGGCCTAATAATACGTACCGCAGAAAATAGCTGAGTTAAGTGTTTTTACCATTGTATTTTTTTTCATACACATATCGCGAATACTAACAACAACAACAACAATAATAATAATAATAATAATAATAATAATAATAACAGGACTGAGGAGGAGAAGGTTGAGAAGTACCAAGAACTAGCATTTGAAATTAGAAGGATCCATGGAGCCTCGAAAGTCATAATAATACCTATCGTGATTGGTGCTCTTGGAAGCATATCGAAAGGTGCAAAGACCTGGTTTGGAAAGTTAGATGTACCTGACTTCCTTGGAAGTGTACAAATATCGGCCATTCTCGGAACTGCGCACTTGTTGAGGAAAGTGTTGTGTCTCTAAGCTACGGGGAGTGGCTGAGACACAATAAACATTACCCAGTAGAACATCCGGCAACTGGAGAGAATCAAATAATAATAATAATAATAATAATAATAATAATAATAATAATATTAACCTCTGCGAAATTCAGAAAACCGCACTACTTGGGACAGCCAACATCCTGCGCAAGACCCTTTCTCTGCAATGCTAAGTAGTGTGGCCTCCAACCAGCGCCTCATGGGTGCCCTAGGTCCATGGTTTGGACCCGGCCCCCATGGAGAACACATAATTATATAGAGAACACATGATAATAATAATAATAATAATAATAATAATAATATTTATCCAGGGAGCCCACTCGCCATGGCGGTTTTCAGTGGGGCCCTGCAAATTATAAATTTTAAAATTGTTAAAAAAGAAAATAGTGACACCTGACAATCATAAAATGCCCCCCCCAAAAAGTCCAATTTTGCAGGTTTGGTTTCTTGGACACACGAGGAATCGTGTCTCCTTTTTAGAACAATTACTTAATATTTCCATTCCTTTCCTTTGGTAAACCGTTCAGCCAATTGCCTTTTGATTAAGCTAAATTAGACCAGTTTGAGCTTTTTTGGGGGTTATCCGCCTATCATGGGTGGCTGTTTGATAGCTGAAATCTCCGCCGGCAATTTTAATACATTAGCATTAATTGTATGTCTGCATTGCAGATCGTTTCAATTAATCCCTATAACATCGGAAAAACACCTTTTGTGACTTTTTGTGTTTTCTGAGGGGTAAATTTGTCATTTTGGGTACGAAATATAAGTTCAGCTATGATTTTCGTAAAGGTGAAAGAAGCTAGTCAATTCCGGGGTAATGATTTTTTCCCTAAATTTTTCTGCCGCTGAATTGAAGTATCAGCTTAATGCATGGATCGAAACGCTCAGACAAGTATATTAGCTTTCCAAGCGTTTTCGTAAGCATCCCTCGTATATCACCTTGAGTAAATTTTGGGACGACTACGATAACGTATTGAAAGCTCCGAAATCGTGAATGAATTGTTTTTCTGGAGTAGAAGAAATTTGAAAAGGAAAATATAATTCTGTAACCTTAAGGCCCGGCCAAACGAACGAAACATTTCAACGCAACATCTTGCAACATTTCACGGGTTTGTCGATGTTTATGTGCCCTAGGCTCCTGGCACGCTCGTATTTTGAGTGGTATCGCTATCGGCGTCGTCAAATTTTAGCTTTTTCACTGGCGCTATTTCTAGCCTTAGTCTCTCTTGAGTGGTACGACTTTTCGAATATGTTCCTAAGGCAGGAACGCTCCTCCAACGTGTCTATCAACGACGCAGTCTCCACTCCATTAGTGTTTTCTTTTTAGATTGTTCAATTTGGGCATTATTGTCCGCCATGTTTAAAGACTAAAACCCATAATACCTCTGGCGCTTTGAAATAGCATATCGACCTAGCGCGCATGCCCTAGTGCAACAATGTTGCGTAAAGGCGGCTAAACGAGTACAACATCATGCAAAATTAAAAAATGTTGCAACACAAATTTGACCATTTTCAAACTTGATCCAACACCATCCAACATGTTGCAACTGGGTGGCCAAACGCGTGTAACACGTTGCGGGCAACAATGTTAAAATCACTTTATAAATCACTTTATTTAAGTGTCAAAGGTATTTAGCGCGCAAGCACTAATTGGGGACACTAAATATAGAAACAAATATTGCAAATAGAACATAACACGTTAAAAATCCCAACTGGAAGGAGGCAAACCAGTTGGCTATTTTACAAGCGTGGTCGGGGAGTTGGACTCGGGACTACCGTGAAACAACTCCAGATAGTGGTCAGAGCGGGACTTGAACTCGGGACCACCGGGTTTCAAGTCCAGCGCCCTAACCACTCGACCACGCTGCCTCCCTGCAAGATGTTGGGTTGAAATGTTGCGTTCGTTTGTCCGGGCCTTAAAAGCAATCCAAGAATTTTTGTGTTCATTAATTATTGAATTTTGACGAGTTCAGTGCCAAAGTCAATAATTATCTACCTTGAAGAGAAATCCAAACAGATCTAGACTGATGCAACATTTAAGATTGCTTTCCTTTTATTCAAGATATTTCGTTCTATATTAACGCAGACTCAGTTATTCAATGACGCATTCTCTCGTGTGAGTTAAAGCTGATTTTAAGTAAGTTAAGCAGACACCATTACGTTAATACCCGTAAGAATATGTGTGCGTCTATCTTTGGGTCTGAAAATATATATATTTTTTTAGTTTGTTTAAGCAAACAGGAACATAACACATCTTCCATCGCATTAAACATATCATTAAGTTAATACCCGGAAGAATATGTGTAATCTATCTTTGGGTCTCATAACATTTTTTCAGTCTGTTTAAAGGGACATCTTCAACCAGTGTGCTTTGCGACATTTTCTGTAATGCACATATTGCTAAACTCGCGAGTGTCTTTGTTCATCCGATTCTACCTTTGCAATATTTAAGGCTGGCTGTATAAGCTGTCTATTTAAAGTTGTTTAAGTTTTCATAATTTGATTTTTTTTGTCCATTTTAGTTGTGAAATTTCAACTAAAGAAAGAAAAACAATAATAGACGCGCGCAAAGGACAGTGGTTGAAGGAGTCCCTTTAAGCAAACAGGAACATAACATATCTTCCATCGCATTGGATATCCAAAAAGAACTGTCCAAAACCTGTCATAAATTAATCTCTGTAGGTGGTCAGGTGTTGGTCGCAACACGAACACAGCACATTCATTCAAAAGTCACGTAGTTCTGTTTGTTTGAGGACTTGTTAGTTACGAAAGTTTTGCATTGGGTTCAGTGGAACGGTAAAAGTACATTAGTGAACTTTAGATTTGAGTATGAGATTGAGTACGAGTACGATTTTTCAATTTCAAGCCAGTCACATCCCCAGAGCTGTCGCTCCTTCCTGTTGCTGACCAGAAGATAGGGACACTCTAGATTTAAAATTGTGATGATAAATGACTATCTAGAACACGCGAACTAGGTTTGAAAAGCCGAACTCGTACTCAAATTCGTACTCGTAGTTCGATCTAAAGTTCGCTATTATTTTTATTTTCATCCTAAGCGGCTTTGTTGTACTTATTTCTTTTGTATAATTTGTCACCTAATAACACAATCAATCGTCATCTACAGGTTTTCCACAGCGGTTTTTCTTCAGAAAACACAACACCAAAAGACGAAATAGGTTCGCTTGAGTAACGGCCGTAAGTATGACACGGAGAAGCACCAAATTTGACATTTTTTCTCAAATCTTTTAATTATTTGAATTTGACCGAGATCAGTTCTAAAACCGTAGTTAGTATTCCGGCCCACGCTGCTGTTATGGTTAATGATCTTGTTCGGGTCGTAAATGGCGAGTAATAAGAATTAACAGCAGTTTTTTGCATAGCCTGCATGACAGGCGCTTTATGAGCCAAGCGGGGGCGAGCGAAGCATTTCGCGCGAAGCGCGTCACGAGCGCGAAGCGCGAGACGAGGGGAGGAAAAAAGATAAAGCGCCTGTAGACAGTCCATTGTTCTGGCTCTTCCGCCCACCAACTCCACCAATATTAACTGACCGCAGTGAATTCGAAGTAACCAATCAAAACACGATCTATATCGCAAGTTATGCTAACCGCAAACTTGCGCTCGCACTAAATCACGAACTCAGAAATGAGCTAATCCTATAAAGCAGCGAATAACTCCTACTTTAGTGGCAACTCCGGATCTTACAACTCTTTCAAATTGAGAAAAAAAACATTCTTATGTCAAGAGCTAGAGCTAGCAAACGACGGCGTAGCTAAATTTTATAAACGGCTCTGGAAAGGGTAAATTCCTCCTGTCAGTATCACAGCTAGATATTTTTATCTAAGATCAGAAACAAATGCAGAAAGGAAAAATCTCTCAGGCACGTACTTGGGGTAGACTTATTCTAAAGCTGGGCTAAAATGCTTTTAGCGACAAGCAGGCCGCTTGGCCTGTCACCTTTTATAACAACTGCAGGAGGAAATCCAAGGTTTGATGAATGTTCCAGTCGAGGAAACACAAATTTTACAACACGAGCGAGAGTTTTGTTTTTATCTTGTTGTTTACATTTGGTATAATTGATCTCACACATCATCGTCACGTGGTATAAATTGGCCAATCAGCATTACCGTCTACCAGATGAACGGTCGAGGATTTGTGGAAGAGCCAGAACAATGGACTGTCTACAGGCGCTTTATTTTTTTTCCTTCCCTCGTCTCGCGCTTCGCGCTCGTGTCGCGCTTCGCGCTCGTGTCGCGCTTCGCGCGAAATGCTTCGCTCGCTTCGCTTGGCTCATAAAGCGCCTGTGGCTCATAAAGCGCTAGTCATGCAGGCTATTTTTTGCATATATCTGCCGGAAAGAAAGCAAGGGAATTTTTTTTAAGAATTAACTGTTTTATTCTTGCCAGAGACAGTAAAGAATAAAGGTCAGACTGATTGCAAGGATGCTTAGTCGAAAATTTATAAGAAGGCATTCGAGTAAATAAAAAGTCATTTTTAGGGCATTATAGGCAAAACAGTAATACAGCAAATAATTTGCATAAAGCGAAATAGTTCCAACTGAAAATACCCTCACATATTATTTTAAAACAGTAAGCCGTTAAAATAATGATTGCAAAGTAAAGGACAATTTACAATTTAAGAGTTCATCCACAGACTCAAAAGCTAATATAACAATGTTTGTTATCCATCTTGAGTTTACAAATACAATGTTTTTCAAATACCGTAAAATCCCGGTTATAAGCCCCGGGATTATACAACTTCGTAAGGCTTTTTTGGCTGGCAAGCAAACAATATTGTGATAAATAAGCGTTGTTGTCAAGAATTTCTGTTAAGGAACTGTGGTGTGCTTAGAGGGAGGGAGTACAACCGGAATGTTTTGTTACCAAACTGATGAGACTATAACCGGGGTGGGGGGCTTATGAGCGGGGGTGCTTTTAACCGGGATTTTACGGTATGAGCTATAAACTTTAATGTAAGCGAACAATAACAATATATGGTGAATTATAAAATATAAAAAAAGTTATATTAAAAGTAGCCTGTTCCAGGCCATCAGATAGTGGGGGCGAGCGAAAAATGTTGAAACGAGCGGGGCATGGAGGGGCGGGGGACAAAAAGGGATAAAAATATCAAAGGATAACCGTACTATAAAACATTCGCAGTAAAGACACTATTGGAAAATAATACATTTTGTGTCCTTCTTAAGGCAGAATAACCCTACTGCTACTGCTGCTGCTGCTACTGCGGCTGCTGCTGCTTCTGCTTCTGCTACTGCTACTGCTACTGCTACTGCTACTGCTACTTCTACTTCTACTTCTACTTCTACTTCTACTGCTACTGCTACTGCTACTGCTACTTCTACTGCTACTTCTAGTTCTACTTCTACTTCTACTGCTACTGCTACTGCTACTGCTACTGCTACTGCTACTGCTACTTCTACTTTTACTGCTACTGCTACTGCTACCGCTACTTCTATTGCTACTTCTAGTTCTAGTTCTACTTCTACTTCTACTTCTACTTCTACTGCTCCTGCTACTGCTCCTGCTACTGCTACTGCTACTGCTACTGCTACTGCTACTGCTACTGCTACTGCTACTGCTACTGCTACTACTATTACCTCTCGAGGAGTTGTGCAGTCTTCCTAGTTTTGTCGAGCCTTGTCTTGCAAGATGACAACTAAACAAACGCAACAATCGAACTCGGAAAATACGGGACTGTCAACATTCTACGAATACCGACTGTTCTTTCGGCCAATTATACTTTGAATCGACTCTACCGTTTGACAGTCCACACAAGTGGATGCCTTTTCAAAATTTTATAATTTCTCCGACGAGAAACGACGATTCCTAACCCGTAGGAGTGTCACCAATGACATTCCGAAAAATCATCCGAATTCTTCTAGTATTTCCCGAAGATTTCCGACGATTTGTTTAGAAATCACTATACACCATAAAGGAGCTTATAGAAATAACTGAATTCATTGTTTACTAAAACTTTTGGAGAATCCATTTCAATAACTTTCCCTTCATCAAGAACCATGATTTTATCATACTCCATCACTGCACTCAAACGATGAGCAATAGTTATGACAGTACACTGGTGCATTTCTCGGCTGATTATCCTTCGAATCAACTCATCCGTTTGGCCGTCCACACTAGAAGTTGCCTCGTCCATTAGAATAATTTTGCGTCCAAACAATAAAGCTCGAGCAAAGCAAATCAATTGCCGCTCACCAACGCTGAAATTGGCACCGTGCTCGGTCACGTGACAGTAAAGTTGGCCTGGTCTGTGCTCTACATTGGTTTTCAACTCCACTTTTTCAAGCATACACCACAAATTATCATCCGTAAACTTCTCCGACGGATCCAAATTTCGGCGAAGGGTGTCGTTAAAAAGAAACGGATGTTGAGGAATAACTGCGATTGCGGAACGAGCCTTCTGCACGTTCAGTTTCTCTACATTTATTCCATCAATCGTAATTTCACCGGCAGTGTTGGGTGGCAACCGTAGCAAGCAGGAAAAAAGCGATGATTTTCCGGCTCCAGTGCGTCCAACAATTCCTATTTTCTCTCCAGGACGAACACTAAAGCTGATTCCGTTTAGTACAGTTGGTCCTCCTTGGTAATAGCATAAAGACACATCCTTGAATGTTACAGATCCTTTCTCAGGCCACCCCCGAGGAGTGCGGTTTGTTGTGTTGTAGCCAGGCTCAGAATCAAGCTGTGCGTAAGTCAAAACGCGTTCGACGGATGTCATGTTGTTCTCTGCCTCGCCAACTGCTTGCAACATCCATTGTACCGTTGTAGACAGTTGGAGACAATAGCTTATTGATAAACCCGATAGTGCTGCAACAAAAAATAGATTTACAGTAGCGAATTGAATGCATTGAGGATTAAGTGTTTCTTTTCCCTATTTCTGCAAATTTGTGGCATGATTTTTCAGACGGTCGTATGGACTATTGACATTCATTTAAGGGGGGGAGGGGGAAGGGGGGAAGGGGGAGAGGGGGGAAGGGGGAAGGGGGAGAGGGGGAAGGGGGAGAGGGGGAAGGGGGAGGGGGGGGGAGGGGGAGTGAATATGTCGGAAATTGCTACATTCCATAGCTCAGAAGGAGGTCGGACACCTTATTGAAACTTATATAACGGAGTAACTGATTAGCTTTCAGTTGAGGTTGGGGTCAGCAGTTTATATAGTTAAATTTAGGACTAAGCAACCCGAGAAGCTAGGTGGTGCAGTGGTACGGTAGGCTATGTAAGCCTAAGCCTAGCTGAGGTCACAGGTTCAATCCTGAGTGGGGACTTTAGATTTTCTTTTTTACACTTAAAAATTTATTGAAAATAAAATTCTAAGTGTCGACATTACGTAATATAATTCTCAATAAGTGTCCGACCTCCTTCTGAGCTAAAGAAAGTTGACTCTACCGAATATGTCAGGGACTGAAAAAAATTTTGGCCCTTGTTTATTTTGCGTGATAAGGGGAGGCTCCCCTACATCCAACAATGAAGTGTGATCTGTTAAGATTTGTAGATGTGTTAGAAATTATTTCGCGAAAATGTTACTGCCATTCAATGTAATAATTTTACCATCATTTCGCTTGCTTCTTTCTTTTTCGCTCTATTTGTAAAAGTTGAGCTCTCAATACAGCAGAACGATTCAAAATATCAAAACTAAATACTCACGTTGTTTACACTGCAAACGTGAAAACGGCTAACTCGCGTTACAGTGGCAAACGCCAGAGGGCTTACGTGAAAATGGCGGGAAAATCTTAACCACGTGGTATTCTTTTTGCCGTTCGCATTTGCTGCAAATGGAATGCTAAGGGGGTTATTCTTAACTACAAACTTACGATCGTTGTAAGGGATGGCTAAGGACCGCAGTTTGAAGCTTCATTTAACAGATGGGAAGGCCAGGCAAACCCGGACAAATTTCAGCCTCAAGACACATTTAGCTTTAGAAAAAAGTAGTCAAATTCACCTGCATCACTTGAGAGAAAAATCGCGGCAAAGGTAACTATGGTAACGAGAACCGAGCTCAATAGGTCGAGACGGACACCAACCCACTTGAGACAGGCACAGTAGCAGAACCAAGCTTTACTGTTCCGATCTTGATAACTAAAACAAAAGGAATAAAAGGCTCAATTTTGCCTTCACTCCACAACCGAACACACTCAAAGGTTGAGGTATGGGCGCGTTGGTCAGCCAGGCCCATGATGGCGCGTTGGTCAGCCAGGCCCATGATACATTTTATTATCGACAAAGGACTATCATATTACAATATTACTATACTATAATATTACAATAACTCTAAGCGCACCAGAGCCGGACACGTAAACCCCAAAAAACCAACTATTGGAAAAACTAGGGACCGTGTACCCCCGACCTATGCAGTGGTGCTACCTTTGGGGTTTTAAGGTGTTTTTAACTAAGAAACAAACGACTAAAAGATGCGGCTAAAACTGCCGATAACAAATCTTAAGGTATTACAATAAACAACTAAGGCGAAAGTTAACTTGTTTGAACAGTACTAGAGGCGGCGAGGCTGACCGTAGAATGACACAAATCTATCAACGAACACTTTTCAAACTCACGAACCGTGAGCCCCTGCGCACTACACTAGTACCCGGTTCTCTGCTCCGTGTCGGCAAAATATTAATTTATGTCAATACCGATTATCACAAATTACATTATGAGCCAACTCGTGAATGTGAAACGTCACCACCCCCCCCCCCCCCCCCCTGCGTCGAACTCCTCGCCCTCCAACGCTTTCCCCAGGCGACCATTACATATTGCGGTTTCAATGCTAGGGTGGCCGAACACAGTTTCGTGGGCGGTCAGCGGCAATTCGCTTGACGGCGCGGATTTTTAGAAAGAATGTAAGACAGCTCCGTTTTGTAAACAATGTACACAAACGACAATTTCTCAAAATCCACTCATTAAAATTTCATGAAATTTGTCAGAATTCTTATTTGAATCGCATTTCAACAATGACAACTTTAAAACAGAACTCTAACAAAGGAATTCTGTGACACGATCAATATTGACTGGGCAGCTATGTTCTTGAATATTTAAAAAACCGTTTGTTAAAAAATTTAATGACTTGAAAAAGTGAAATTTTAGGGTTGTTGTCAATCGTGAACGTTGCCATGGAAACAGTCCAAAGAGCAACTTTTTGCCGTTAATTAAAATCTTCTATCACTATATTTTCCTTTTGCCAAGTTTCAGCTTCTGAGCTGCAACCTTTCTCACATAATGCCCTAACGAATGACATTACTCACAACCTATCTAAACTGTGTTCGGCCACCTTAACAGCCCGTTGACTGACCGATCGAGTGAATTTTGTCTCCGACGGATATAATGCGTTCAACGCTTACATAGAAACCATTTCATAGAAGGGTACCTCCTCTAAAAGGGAACCCTCCGAAAACAGATCCAACCCTTAGACGGTCCCCTACCAAAGGGAATGGGTACCACTGGTAGACAGGTGTACTTTCTGTGGACGGGTAGCAGGCACAACCGGTAGAAGGGCGATTTGAGGAACAGCGAAATTTGGAAATGTTGATTTTCGGCACTCTTGGGTGTGAAAGGGTTAAAGATATTTCTGCATGTGAAACTTCCCTTAAAGCCGAGAAAAAAAACAAACTTGTCTACTAATGAACACCACATTCCCACTACTATGTACGAAACCATATTAACTAAAGGTTAATAAATCTTTCAAACCTGTACAACCTCTCCATAAACTGTTCCTGCCTCTTGTACACGCGCACTGTGGTAATACCTTGTATGGTGTCAACCACGTGTGCACAAACAGGGCTGCACGTGATCGCTTCAATTCTCTTAATCTCACGTGCTGCCTTTATTTGGCGCTTACAAAAATACAGTGATAGAATCGTGAAAGGCACACTTGCACCAGTGACCCAGAAATTTGCGATTGATACAAGCACCAAGACGCTTATGGTGAACATCACATATTGGACAGCTTCTAGGAGCCCATACGGTAACACTTCATCCATGCATCCAACGTCTTTAGCAAATCTGTTCAAGATGCGGCCGGCGGGATTTACATCAAAGAAACGAACCGGAGCTTTCAACAGCGACGTCAGCATGGCCGCATGAAGCTTCGCCGAGCAGTTAATGAGTGCGTGGATTGAGAGATATGAACGGGCGAGAGCAAAGACGAAGCAGGCTACAGCGAGGGCAACGTAGATGTTAGCATTCAAGGCATCTTGTTGGTCTCTCCATGACAAATTAGTCCAGCGTGCAAGCCAGAAGCTGGAAGCTAACAACGTTCCTGCGTAAATTGAATCAAAGGCTCTCAAGAGCCGACTCGTGAATACGAAACGAACCCTCCCCTCCCCTCCGACTCCCCACCCTGTGCGTCTGAGTCCCCACCCTCCCCTCCCTCCACTCCCTCCAAGCCCGTCCCCATGGGTAAGGCAGGTGACCATTACATATCGCGGGCTCAATGTTAACCCGTTCAACGCTTCTCGTATTCACGAGTTAAACGTTCATCAGTTAATTTACGACACCGCTGACAGATTTTTACAAGATTGGCACGTTAAAGTGCCACTACGACGAACATTTTTGTATTTCTTTTCCGCTTTTTTTAACGCAAATGTATCTAATATGTTTAGACAAATGCGAATTGCTATAAGTTAGATTGATATATTCTTACACAGCCCAGAAATAGCTGGCCGAAAACCCACGAAAAACCATCCGCCATTACTCCGTTCATAAATCCGAGCCCATGTTCTACTGGTTTGCGATCTGGTACACGTGACTTGATTTGTGACGTCAATGACTCAACGCGGAAATCTTTAGGCCAACTCGATCCAACTCTCAGAGTTCGGTCCCGGTCATTTTTGAATTGAGTTATGGCGGCAAGCCGAATTCGAAATGTAAAGTTAAAATAATAGCACTTCCCGTATGAGTTTTGACTTGAAACTTTGCAAGGTAAGTAACGAGTACTTATATTTTCAAAATATGAAGAGAACAGAAAATGTATATTTTTATGTCACAGTGGCACTTTAAATGGCAGTGTGATACAATACGTCGAGGCCGCGCCTGGGGAAAGGGGGGGGGGGGGGGGGGGGGGGCTCTCATATATAAGCTATATGGATATGTGCCGCTGTGAAGGATATGGTTCTCAAATAGGTAAGTCTTGGATAGGGCATAGAAATCAGAGAGTTTTGGTCTAGAACTGGCTATCATTTACCGAGAGTAGGGGATTTTGGTGCTCATGTCTAGAATAGGGCTGCAAAATGCAGCTGAACATGGTCTGGTATAGGGTAAGGGTTTCAGAGTCCCAGCGGCACACCCCCACTCAAACATATACAGAGCACCCCCCCCCCGGACATTAACATGGTCTGGTATAGGGCAACGGTTTCAGAGTCCCAGCGGCACACCCCCACCCAAACATATACAGAGCACCCCCCGGACATTAACATGGTCTGGTATAGGGTAAGGGTTTCAGAGTCGCAGCGGCACACCACCACCCAAACATATACAGAGCACCCCCCGGACATTAACATGGTCTGGTATAGGGCAAGGGTTTCACAGTCCCTGCGGCACATCCCCACCCAAAGATATAAAGAGCACCCTCCCCCCCGGACATTAACATGGTGTGGTATAGGGTAAGGGTTTTAGAGTCCCAGCGGCACACCCCCACCCAAAAATATACAGAGTATCCCCTGGGAATTAAAGGCAATGACATTATTTGGATTCGAAGAGTAAGGGCTTTTGCGCAGTTGCTTACCTTCGGGCAAAAGAAGTAAAATTGCCATGGCAACCATGAGAATATTTGACATCCCGTATGTGAAGTACCTCCAGTAAGTCAAGTAAGAAACAGAGCCTATCATACGATCCTCGTGCTCAGTCTCTACGCCGTTAGAATTGCCAGCTTTGTCAGATCCAGCTGTCAATGGCACGAGAATACTCGAAAAGCTTCCTTGGTTTGCCTTAACCGCGGAAGTGAAAGAGGACATTTCAGAGAGTTTTCCAGAGTTACATATTTCCTTGTATGTTCCTTGAGTTATTTCGCCTTCTTTGTTCATCAAAAGAATCAAATCTGCACTTTGCAGGCAATTAGGGTTATGAGTAATTATCAGACGAATGCGATCTGACAAAACATCACAAATACATCTATCAAATATTTCCTTTGAAACTTTCATATCTAGTGCGCTAAGAGGGTCGTCCATCAGATAGATATCAGCATCGGCATACACTGCGCGTGCCAGATTTACACGCGCACGCTGACCGCCACTCAAGCTCACACCGCGTTCTCCAACATGAGTCATGTCACCGCTTGGAAACATAGCGAGATCTTCTTTCAGTGAACAAACTTTGATCGTCTTTTCATAAGCGCTGTGACTGTACTTCTTCCCGAAAAGAATGTTCTGACGAACTGTTCCTGAAAAAACCCAGGGAGTTTGGCAGACGTATGCAATACTCCCTTGCTGGGAAATCCGTCCCGAGGTTGGTGGTATTTCGCCGATGATTATATCAAATAAAGTCGTTTTGCCACAACCAACTGGGCCTGTTATTGCAATGAGACAACTTTCGGAGACGCACAAGTTTATGTTGCTTGAATGCTCGTGTGGAAAATACTGGACATTGTCAAAACAAAGAAAAGGTTTCCTTTGGGGGAAAACATGACTTGCCAAATGTTGTTCATGGCTTGATACCACAGGCTTCATCGTCTGCAATTTCTTGTTAAGTTTCGCACTGCAACTCTGTGGGCGAATATCGCCTGAATCTGTTTGCTGCCAAGAATCATTTCCTTCTTTGTCAGTATCTGCACCCCGTTCAAACTGCGGCGTTTTAAACTCAAGTTTGGAATTGTAACATCTTTGGGACATTATATCAGAATCCGATTTTGAGTGCAGTGAATCATTTCGTTCCGTGAAGGATATTAAAACAGACTCAGATTCAGTTTCGTTATCTGCAAGAAGAAACGACTCCATTCTTTCCAGTGACGACATGCCTTGAAACAGCGAACGCATTTCATAGGCAAACTGAATTGTAACGGGTTTGTGCAACACGCCAAGGAGTGCTAAGGTCGTGAAGACATTCTGAACTGTGAGGGGATTCCCTGCCGCAAAGAGCGGGAACAAAGAGATGAAACTTGCTAGAATTGGGTAGCAAGAGTATCCAGAAGCGTAACCCGCCAATATTGCTCCTTTCTTGAACACAACTTTAAGCTCAGACCTGACAGAAAAACAGAGAATCCAAATTTCACAACTAACCAGATCAGAAGGGAGCGAATAGGTCTACGAATCGGCGGATTTAGTAAACTAATTTTGTCCAGATTTCGGATTCAGAGAAAAATTTTAACGCATTTATAGATCCTAGCAATGCAACGGATTACGAACTTATCCCGGTTTTGGGCCCACGTTTTGGCTTTTGCTTCTTATATAGTTTGCATCTTGGATTTTAACTCTTTTATTACCACCTGGCGTTGTTCCAGGGTTCGTACTCAGATTTTGAAATTCCATGACTTTCCATGACCCTTTCCATGACCTTTTCACATTTTTCATGACCAAGAGTTCAACAGTTGTTTTCCAAATTTTTTCAAAACGATCATTTTTTTAATTGTTCATCTTAGCTTATTATTCCCACAACGTATGCTGCCTTAGAGATTTTGTACCATGAACATAATTTTCCATGACTTTCCATGACCCACACTTAAATTCCATGACTTTCCAGGCCTGGAAATTAAATTATACAATTCCATGACTTTCCAGGTTTTTCCATGACCGTACGAACCCTGTGTTCTTTGGTATTCGTCACAGCCAAGATCAGTCGTGCGTTCATAATACAACTTCTGCTGTTGTTATTTTTACTCGCAATACCTGAGAAAAATTAAGAATCTTTTCTTCCAAAAAAATAATCTCATACACGGCATTTGCAAGAATTCAAGTCAGAACATTTTTATTACATAGCACTGTAAAGCTGACCCTTGAAACATGGCCTTGTCTTTGTGAGATCAGCCTTTCCACACAATGAAGCAGCCATTTTTGTGTTGATTGAATGGCGTCATATGACGTCATCTAATCTGGTTAAACTTAAACTTAAACCACTGACCTTCAGGGTGAAAGTCGGACGCGCTAACCACCAGACCACCTCACCTCCACACTGACACCCCTGCCCCCCCCCTCCCCCCCTCCAACTCCACCGCCAAAATACATACCGCCTTACAAGGGAAACCAAGTCGCAATAACACCATTCCCAAGCGTTGATTTTCAGCACACGTATACCGGAAATGACATCACAGATCAGTCTCAGTCTCCCATCAGTCAAAGTTGCAACCTTCTCTTGGAGAATTTTGAAGACCTTTCGATAAGAAAATAAGGCAAAATTAGGGGGGGGTTTCCACTTGTATGGAGTCATCAAAGCCTAAAAGTGCCTAAATCTCACCCCCCCCCCCCCCACCAAATTGCAATAAGATGCTGATTTTTGGCAAGCGGGAATTTCTCATCATGCTCTTTCTGAATATCCTCATCCCATAATTTTACAAATTTAGTTTTTATGATGTCATCACTTGAGGACTCTACTGGGCCTTATGATTTCTCCTTTTTTCTTTCTGTTCTTTTATTTTTGCAAGTTAAAAGTCATGCCCAATAAAGATGAAAAGACACACTCATATACACACGCAAAAAAATTTATACCTGTCCCAAGAATGTCTGGTAAGCAATTAGAAAAACAGAGAACACAGCTCCACCGAATGTCTGCCACCCAATTAGATTCCAAAGAAGACACAACACCCCAAGTATCTCCACTGGAACCAGGAGTGAATCTAGACAAACGATAGCTTTTTGGACAGGAATCAAATCTTTTGAAATCAGGTTTACCACATGGCCTGATGATATTTCTGCAAGGAAATGGTGTTTTGTTGTCATTATCTGCAAGAGATGAAATTTGAATTAGCTTTTATTCACAACTGCTTAAATATTGCTGATTATTCAGAAAATATCTTGGGAAGTTGAAAAATTTTAAAGGAAGGGTTTCACAGTTCAGCGCATGTGCAAGCTATGACATAACCCATTTAATTTCATTGTTTAGACCAATCAAAAGCGAGTAGATGCTAGGGGTCTTTTTGATGTCATAGAGCAAATGCCCAGGGGCCTAGGGAAAGTTTATTTAATATGACAAAGGGGGGGTGAAGATATTGAGGGGCTCCGAAAATTTTTTGACATACAAAGGGGAGGGGGGAGGGGGGTCTGAAAAAAATTGTTGGGCTAGGAGGGGGGTCTGAAATTTTTTCGACTACCAAGGGGGGGGGGGGGGTGGGGGGGCTCTTAAAAATTGAAACGCTAGCGAGGGGGGCTGCTAAAATTCAAGCTTCGAGTTTCAATATCTTCATCCCCCCCTTGTCATAATAAATCAACTTTCCCCTAGCTAACTGTACGCACGTGCGTACCTTAAAAAAAGGGATAAAAAAAGAAGAAAGATTTGGGACTTGAGGGTGGGGGGAGGAGGTAGGGGGAGTGTTTGAAAACAGTGATCGTGCATACCTCTGAAAAATTCCTGGCTATGCTCCTGATGCCCAGGGGTCCTCCAGATCAGTGCCCCACCCCCAACCCCAACCCCCCAGTGATGGCTGCTGATAAGTGCATAATTCCCAAGGGAGAGAGGCGGACTCCAATATGAAAGTAATGTATTGCTTGTCGTATCTTTGAGGGGTTATAAAAATGCCGGTGTTCAGTTTCAAACTGTCCTCTGTTGTCCCTGTTAAGGTGCTTTTTTTAAAACTAAGAATGGGCAGAAATCTCAAATGTATCCCTTACTGTTAGGGGTAAAAATAATACCTACTCTATTACTAGAGTGTGATGCAGGTACATTGTAGCTCATATATTTTATATCATATCACCTTTTGGTGGTTCTTTTTAAAATTTTTGATGAGTATTCCCATCACTGTATTAAAACCCCACCCCACCCCCTATCCCCCCTGCGGATGGGATAATAGTCCATTGCAGGGTTACCCCGTATTATGTTGCTAGGGTACCCATCTATACACCTGTATGGAGAGAGACAATGTGGACAAATGTTTCTTGTCTAAGGAAACAACACGATAGCAGAGACCAGGCCTTGAACCACTGATCAAATCTGAAGTCCAAATAATATGTAAACCACTACTCCATCTTGGCTCCACATGGGGGGAGGGGCCTTGGTCCATGGTAAAGCTGCCCTCAGCATTACCAATCACAAAAAAGCTTTATTAAAGGAGGGGGGCTTAATAGAGCATTTTTGAATGTTGGGGGGGGGGGGGGGGGGGGGAATTTTGCAATGGACAAACTAGCAAATCATCCCAGCAGAGCTAGAGTAGCAATACTTCATGTTGCTTCATGCTATACAGAAGCCAGAGTTGCATCATGCTGGTGTGATGATGATAGGTTAAATGACTTGGTACATTAAGACATGTCTTACATTGAACTTATCAGCATCCACCTACCTTATTATAAACCAATCCAATCAAGGAGGCCTTGCTTTGGACCGACATTAAAAACTCTGCATAAGATGCATGATGACATGCAAATAACTGAACGAAAGAACTTAAGGAAAGAAGCACAGCATATAAAATCAAAATGCCCCAGCCTGTGTCAGATGAGTTAGCAGTCATTTCCTCCAAGAGAAAACTGAGCACAACTGGTTGAATAAGTCTACAAAATGATGCCAAAACAGACAGAAGAAGGATCACTGCCATAAGCTTATTGTCAGTAGCTCTCAGAAGAGCGCGCCACAAATGTGGCTTAGAACCACGTTTGATTTCATTTTGCCATTCTTGTTGTAGTCTTTCCGTTAAACATCTTGTATCTTCACACTCTAGGAAAATCAAATCGTCTTCTTCCAATGGTCGTTCATTTCCGGTTTGAATTACATCCGAGAGAAGACCAAACACCAATCCTCTGCAGAATGAGTTCTTTCCATCAGTATTTTTTTGATTGGAAAAGTAGCATCCCATTTTATATTCAGTTTCTTACTGTGCGATTTAATTCAGACTTCAATCATTCATGTGTGTTGTACATGCTACAGCTTAATTCTCTCCCCTGGGATACACAACTTGCAAATTCTCAATCCTATAAAAAAAATCAAAACAAATGACATATACCGGGTAACAATGAAACTTGAGATGGAAATTCTTCTTGAACTCTCCCAGGGAAGCCAATGGATAACATTCAACAATTGATAGTTAATTGATATCAATTGGTATTGGCCAATCAATAACCAATACTGATAGTCATTGATTGTTATCGATTGCTATTGATTGTTATCAATTGCCTTCAATATTGTTAGCTAAAATTTGACATTAATATGTACAGTCCTCCCCAGTGAAAAGAAATTTCCTGTAAAAGCCCTCTTTTACTTGCCTGGGTGCTTGTCATCCCAAGGGGAGTTCTCCGATATTAAATGACAGGGGTGCTTGTCATACCTGTTAGGGGTCAAAATGTGTAGATATTTCATGGTACTGCTTAGGGTGCTGAAATCTACAACAATCATGGTTAGAATTTCGTGGTACTTTTTAGGGTATTGAGCTGAAAAAATATGACAGAAAATGTCGTGTTGTTTGAGATTTGTACCTCTTGGGGTAAAAACGAGATTCTGGTACCATTTTGGTCAGTGGTGGTTGGACATGGTCTGCAAGGCATCATGGGATGAATTATCGTGGCCATTCAGTTTCAAATGAACCTTTGAGCCATGAGGACCTCGCTATGGAAACTCTTGTATAGATACCATTGTATTTATAATTGAGTGAGTAGTAGTACTAGTACTAGTAGTAGTGGTAGTGGTAGTGGTAGTGGTAGTGGTAGTGGTAGTAGTAGTAGTAAAACCTTTTTTCAACAGGGTGGCCCTTTCAGCTCAAGGCTGGTATCCATAGGGGCCCTGCATCTAATAAAAAATACATTACATTAAAAATTTAAATTACAATCTATATACTAAAAAACCTAATTTACAATATAAAACATTACAAGTGATAAATAGGAAAACGTATTGGAAAGACTTACTCATGCACTAACTGCAAATTTGAGCCACAACAAGCGCAAATCGGGCTTCATTGAAGTTGATAAGATTCCTCTTGTTACTTAGCAGGGTTTTAAGCTGGTTGATCAATCAAAAGACTTATTAAAGCCAAGCTGCATGAGGAATTCTAACTGAGGAATATTTTGTAACAAAAGCTATAAGCTAAATCGCGGAATTAAAATTCCTAGGTTGGTAACCACAACAATCAACTGTTGCATTTTATAGTCCTCTTGAGTTTTAGAATGTTATAATATTGAAACACATGAAGGCAATTAGTTTAGTTTAGTTTAACAAATTCGTCACATATATGGATAGATTATATACAAATAATTCGAATAACTGAAATAAAAACAAAAACAGAATGTGATGGGGGAAAGAAACAGAACTAATGTCCCAATTGCAATCTAAAAATAAATTCAAGCAAATACGGATAAATACAAGCAAATATAAATGAGATAAATATATATTATTAGATAATTATAAGAATATCAAAGTGCATTAGATTTTAGCCTGGTAGTGCTGGATTTGTATTGTTGTGAATTATAAATAAATAAATAAATAATAAAACTGTAAAATCATGCAAAAACAGATTTCATTCCCATTGACCATTAAAAATCTGACAACTGTTGTGTTTTTATTATATCACAGATTAGTCCTAGCTAAAACTTCAAGAGGAAAACATGTTTTAAAAACCTAATGGAAATAAAGCAGTAACATATATTGTTGCATCTGAAGAAGAACAAAAAAAAACCAACTTTCTAGAAAGAAATCCAATTCTGGCCATAAAGACCTGGTAGAAAATTGTGATTAGGAGGACCAAAGGTAAAAAAGAATTCAAACTTGTGAGCTTGAAAAACTGGAAAATGCAAAGTGTTTTTGCACTCTACTCTGAGTTTGTGGCAAAACAATTTAAGGTATTAAGGAACCCTTTTTTTCTTTGGGCCCTCTTACTTGGAATGTAATTAGAGCAGAACAATCAGGACTGTGCAAATGCTGTATGTTCTTTCACAAATCTTAGGTAATTTATAACAAATCTACAATTGACTCTGTCATAAGCAACCAGGAATTGGAAAGGCAGTTGCTAAATAGGAAGGATAGTTGCTTAGGAGAGTCAAAGTACAGCAATAGAGAATGGTTGCTCAGACTGTCAGAGCAAACTGTAGTTGTTATAATAATTTTAAGTAACAACTTTCCTAACAGACAGATAATTCTTAATGAGGTATTCATGTAAATCGGTAAACAATCTCCTCCAAACTTAAATGCCGATCAGTGGTGGAGCAAGGAAAGAAAGTGTTAAAATGTTTCTGTTCTGAAGTACATGTAGAACTATTTTCACTATAACTCTAAGGGTAAATAAAAAAGTAAATGAAGCCCTTTGAGAAGTCGGTATACAGAAGTGGGAAAAAGAACTTCGCCTGCTGGCTTACAGCCCCCCTCTCCTCCCCTGCCATCCTTGATAAGGCAAGGCATACCATAGTTAAATGGAGTTGATATATTGATACTAGAAAACAGTTAAAAGAAATCAAAATAATTATAGCAATAAGCAATAGTAATTGGACTGAGTGGAGTACAATTCAGGGAGTAATCAGGCAAGTAATTTGAAATTGGCTGAGTGCGTAGCGCAAGGACGATTTGAAATTACGAGCACGATTACCCCGAATTGTACGACACGAAGTTCAATTACTAATTAATCGCATCAATAACCAAATTCGAGATTAAAAAGCCTATTTCGACTGTTTTGTACTATAAAAATCTAGGATATTTTCTATCAGTTTGAAAGAAGAAGGAAAACAGCAAAAAAGAACCCATTTAAGTGCAACTGATTGACGCGCGCGCAGCATAGGTGTCCAATTACAGCTATCCAATTACAAAAAGTTGTAATTGGATAGCTGTTATTGAACACCCACGTGACCATGCGCCAATTACGCGAGAAATACGCGCGCGGATGACCAATCACAATCAAGAATTTTGTTGATATGATTAGTAATACAATAACTCCAACAAAAAATGTCAGTGAGCCAAAATTTCCCCCAACTATGAAAGTTGTTCTATACCACAATGCAGCACTTAAAAAGTCTTTAATAAGTTTTTATTGTCAACCGAAAACAAAAGTAAGCAACACGGGGATGCTGTGCATTTCTAGCAGGCTACTACGTACTGCTAGAGCACAATCCATCAAATATCGGTATAGACAATATTGATAATTATCTGCTAAAATGTGAAACAAACTGGCAATATGGGGGCATTTACTCAATAGTTCACAGTTCTCAACCCAGTTGTAGGTCTTAAGAGCTTTGGATTTTAAGCATAAGTTTTGCTGCTAACCAAAACCCTCACTGTCTCAAGCCCCAATATTTTGGGTCAAGCAATAAATATTTAATTCTTGTTTGGCTGCTATTTTCAGGAAAAAGAGCAACTGAAGGGTTCCACGTTTTGCTGTTGAACCTAAAAGAAAAAAGGAAAGACCTCATTAGGAAGCCACTCCATACTCCATAAAAAGAAAACAATAACAAACATATAAGTTAAGCCTTTATATAATTAAGTTCTTATATCAAGGTTATAAAAGCAGTAGGCTCATATATTTCAATTTGCAATGTTCAAATCTCATGATCAGTATGTAGATTACACAAGAATATGAATCAAATATCATGTTTTTCCTCAGAAGACAGAAACTTTGATCTCAAAAGGTCGAAACGACCTTAGAAATTACAGTTGCGTGAAGATCCAAGAATACTCAAGTCTCATTGCTCACTCGTGTTTACTTCCAAAAATCGCCAAAGTTTGATCGCTAATAACAGAAAAACGGTAAGACGCACGATGGGGTACGACGTCCTAAAATTAAAGAACAACTATTTCTGCAATAGATGGTGAGTTTTCTTGGCTGAAACCGACAAGATATCGGGTCAGGAAGAGAACGCGTCGGTTGCCTACATAACGCGGACAAAAGCCGCCATATTGGAAAGGCCCGCGAGGAAGTCAAATAATGACAAAATCAATGAAGATAGTTATAATAAAATGTCATAAACAGTAACCGTAACAACTTACCTTTTGTTTCAACTCTTTCATTTGAATAAAAATGCACCAGATCTTGAAATATCCGCACATAAAACCTCGACATCTAGCGTGTTGCGATTCCTTCCGAAAATACAGTGATGTGATTGGTTGATTACCCCTTCAATAATGCCTTTCGTACCCTGTCCAACCACCACTGCTTTAGTTTTTTCGAAGAGCACCCCCGTCATTTTTATATGGGATTCTCTCCCCCCCCCGCTCCCCCCTGGGCTTGTCATGCTCTGCATCACAACAAACTGAGTGGGCATGGTGCATGGTGAATGGATATAAGTACCAGTAAAATTCAATTTTTTTTCTCAATAAAATCGATTTAAATTGGTGCTGTGTTGTTTTCTTTGCTGTTTGCAGACTCCTCAGCCCCATTTGAAGCGATTTCTGCGAGATGAGACACATCTTTTTTTTGGGTTTCCACTCGCTTCAAATCGGGCTTAGAAGCGGGAAAAAAAGTAAACAACGCAGTTGTCTTCCCATACAAACCTTTATAAATCCAGTATGATACCTCGTAACACAACACTTACGGTATTTGAAAACGTCGCGAAGCTTCGTCACATGCCGAATGATAGTGTGCCCGTTCGAGCCCGAGTCTGGTTCGAGTCACGAGTCAAGTTCGAGTCAAGTTTAAAAAGAATATGTTTTCCTTTTTTTTCGCGATTCTTTTTTCATTATAACTATTGTTGTCTAAATGGTCTCACAGTGGTAAACAGCCCGAAAAAAAAAAAAAACCGTAGTCGTGGACCTCAATTTGCTATTCGTATACAGAATTTTCATACAATTTTCATGTATTAAATCACTCATTCTTGCCGATCCAAAATATTATATCTTTGTTAAGATGTATTAAGCAATTCTAGTGAGCGTTGATTTGATTCAGACGAATTTGCTCAGTCTGTGTACACTACGCGAACGACTCAGTCATTTCGCGACACTAGTAAATTTGTTCACACATGAACTCACAGTATTGATAGGCTCCTGACTCACGGTAATGTCACACGGCTCTCATTCAAAGATTAAAAGTAGGTTGAATAATCGCAAAATCATTTCTTACAAACTCTGTTACATGTAAAAAATGTAATATTATTTATAATATATGAACTTGCCTCAAAATGACCTTGGCCGCGCCGTGTGTTACCACAAGAAATTCTAACCGTGTGTCTTCACTTACCGCTTTTTGCAGTGTACACGCGGAACACTCTGTCATCCACGATTTCAAGGTCCGTATTAAAAGTCAATCAAAATGAAACTACACGATCACTCCCTAAAATGTCAAGACGGTATTCAAATGAGGATCGACGATAGTTTTTAAGATGGCAAGAAATTTCGCCGCCATTTTTGTTTGTTTTAATTGGTGATAATTTATATTTTGGCGGGACGTATGCATAAATTATCGGGGCATCGAATGACGCCCAGTCCTACCCGGTCAATTAGGGAGCTTCTGAGCACGAGAGACTTTGAGGACGTTCGTATCGGGCGCCATATGGGACAATATTGTCATTCACTTTATGTTGGTTTTAATAAATATATTCGTACCATTGCATAATATATTTATGCCTAATAAAACATATTTATCGGGCGCCATATGGGACAATAGTGTCATTCACTTTACATTGGTTTTAACATTATTCGTACCATTGCATAATATATTTATGCATAATAAAACATATTCGCTCCATTGCATAATATATTTATGCCTGAAAAATATATCTGCATCATTGCATAATATAATTGTGCCTGAAAAATTATTTTTGTACCATTGCATAATATATTTATGCCTAATAAAATATATTTGTATCTTTGCACGATACTTTGAATTATGCCTACTAAAAATGCTATGAAATTGAGTGAACTGCCAAAAATATATACGACTGAATAATATATTCATGGCCAAAGAAATTTACCCGTACCATTGCAGAATATATTTACGTCCATTAAAATATATTTGTATCTATGCAGGACATATACTTTGCGAGCTTTTGTTTTGTCTTTGAGAGCTGACTTTCTGTCAGAGAATATTACTTCTGAGAGCACCTTTTCAATGAGATTGTTAGCCCTAGGTTTTATTTGAATTTATTGATGTTTTCCTCGAAAGTTTCCTTTGAAAAGTTCGTTCAATTCTGAGGAGTCTAAGGGCCTCTCCTTTTAAGAAACCTTTCTTGACTCCCCGTGGGTGACAAGATTTAAAGTGCGTGTATTTCTTCTTAGCATTATCGGCTTTATTTCGTTTTGCTTGTCTTTTGCGGTCAATGTGTTTCTTATTCAGATATTTTCGTGTATCTGAGACCTTCCGTTTATCAAGGCTCAGGGAGCACACGAGGATAAGATTCAACATGTTTATTATTGGCATTCTCAAGTTCTGACATGTTTTTCACCACTGATCATGAGCGCGAATTGTTTCTGTATGAGCTGGACTCTCTCTTGTACATTTACGAGTGGCTTAGTGTTCTTAGGCTGATTGACATATTAGTTTCGTTTGGCTTAGTAGCCTACTCTTAGCCTCCTACGCAGATATCCTTAGGGCTCGTCACGCAGAACTCTTGAATTCTTCGTCGGGTCTGATAAGTGTGCTTTGGCGTTGTAGCGTAAATTCTTAGGACAAGTCTCTTCTACCCTGAGGGTGGTAAAGGGGGGGGGGGGGGGGGGGGGGGGGTCTAGATCACGTTTCACGGAGAATAAAATGGCCATTTCACGGAAAAAAAACATTCCTTACTTTTTGCAAATTAAATTACATCCAAAGTGCAGCTTTGTTTGTTGTCTTCACCGACACCAGAAAGCTGAATTCTTTGTTTTGCTGATGTTGTGTAAAATTACCTAACCTTGTAGAGTGACCTGGGGTCAAGAATGACGATCAGTCATGGTCACGCATTCGTCACGTAATTTACCACCGGCGTAGTTAAACGCTTACTGGATAATTTTTTGGGAGGAAGAAAGAATCACGGTTTACAGTAGCATTTCACGAGGAAAAAACAACGGTCATTTTGCAGTGCTCATGAAAAAAAGTCCGCGATTCACGGTTTACGGGTATAATCACGTTTCACGAAAAAAAAAATTGCCATTTCACAATTCACGGGAAAAAAAAGGCCTTTCACGGATCACGAAGAGACCCTTTACCACCCTCTACCCTGTGAGCTTCGAGTTTTCTGGTTGCGTTTTCTGATTTCTCGATTCTGTCCTCGCCGTGCCAGGAACGGATTCTCTGGACCCACCACGAAAATCAAAGGTCAAGAAAAGACCGGACAGACCTTCAATTAGACAATTTACGTTGAGTCCTTTGAATGTAAGCTTTCTAGTTTTTCAAAGAATGTCGAAAGCATTCACGTATCACGGAAAAATAAAAGGTAAATCACGCGTCACGCGCTTCACGCATCACGCTGCGCTATCTGATCACGCATCACGCCGTTAATTTGGGCACAATCACGCATCACGCGGTTAATTTTGGGGCAATCACGCGTCACGTAAAACCCCTTTGCCACCCTCAAATTCATCAGAAAATGCAACGTTCAAACTTTATCTTTTTATAGTACATCCAAATCCATTTTGAATGGTTCAACAACCTTATGTATACAGAGTGCTAATCTGAAGAGTCGCGTTAATGTCCAACAGTACGGTTTAAATATAATTAGAAAATTCATTAATAATTCATAAGGAAAATACAAAAGAAATGAATGTTTAATGAAGGTTTGTAAACCCCAATACACATCAACTGAGTTGATGAATTATTAAACAGTAGCATTAACTTTTGATACAGATCTCTGCTGAGCTAATTAGTATGCATTAACTTTTGATACAGATCTCTACTGAGCTAATTAGTATGCATTAACTTTTGATACAGATCTCTGCTGAGCTAATTATTATTAGTATCACCCAACTAGTGGACTAATGCAAATCCTGCATTTTGATTGGCTACGCTACTAGGGGTCTAATAGTAATAGTCATCGAGTAGCGAAATTCGCCGGTTTTATTTTTCGTTTTATTCCCAAATAAATATTTCTTCAACTTGCAATTGCTTTTTTTTATTATTGTCTTTTTCTGTCCGACTAGTTGGGTGATACTAAAACAATTAGACCCTTCGCCCTCAAGGGCCACGGGTCAATAGCCCATGAGGCGAAGCCGAATGGGCTATTGACCCGTAGCCCTTTCGGGCTACGGGTCTAATTGTTAAGTATGCATTAACTTTTGATACAGATCTCTGCTGAGCTAATTAGTATGCATTAACTTTTCATGCAGATCTCTACTCATTGTTTCATTTCATAAGTCAGATAAAATATTCGCGTCCGATCTGTATGGGATTTACAATGGCTCGCCTTCGGCTCGCCATTGTAAATACCCATACAGATCTCCCGCTCATATTTTATCTATCACTTATCAACAACGTAGCAAGTACGGTACAGCATTAATAAACGACCGATAAAGCTAAAATAGTGAAACATGTATTCAAATAAACAGAGTGGTATAATCATTCTGTCGCTTTTCGTCTATTAGGTCAATGCAATCAAACGCAACTCACCTTTTCTCGCTTCCAGTAATTGGAGAAGCTCAGCGCACGCAACCAGATTCACAGGCAATTGAATTTACCTCGCGTTATGGCAAGTAGCACCCTGGATCCAGAGGGTGGGTCCGTTCTCTAAATTAAATAAATGTCAAGAATGCCTCGTTGTCGCGGCTTCGCCGCTCAAACTCGCCGGTTTTCACTAAAAAAAACTCTGGCAAATGCAAGTACATGTAGCATTTATACGAAGCACTTTGGACTTTCCAAATTAACTAACAAAGCAATTGCCTCTTTGAGACACTGTTGTCAGTTCATCTCAGTGTGGGTGAAAAGGTGACGTTCAAAAGTATTATGTCGGACAGCCGGGTGTTAATTACAATCCTTATCCCGCTGTTTCTCGCCTCCTCAAAGATGACTTGGGGGTCTCTAATTGTGTATTCGGGCGTAAATTGTGAAATACACGCTAGGTAATCATATTAGCATCGTGTACTACTCATCGGATTCATGGTTGTTTGGTTTATATTAGTTTAATATTAATTTGTAAAAACTGAAGGCCAAGACGCTTATGCGGCCTTATGCCTAAAAGGTTACGCCGATACCCTTTTCAGTTGAGAGTTGGAGGTGATCTGACGCGATTTAATCGATATTGCATTATGATGAATTCCTCAGCAAAAGCTCAGTGATTATTTACAGTTGACAAACAAAGCCGAATGCTAGAAGGTATTTCTTCATTGTGTCGGCTATGGTCTAGCGAACAGCCTCCAATCCAGCCACTTGGAATCATTGAACCTGACGACGTTTTGATTACAACCAGTAAATATATATATGACTTCCAGGAAACTTATAAGAGTGAGCTGAAAAGGGGAGATAAATGTTGATATAAAGTACTGGCGATACAATAGAAAGTCGTGAAAACGAATAATATATCACAAATGTTAACGGCAAAAATAAATATGTTCTACTCACCCGTATTCGTTCTCGCGCGGACAACTGACTTGTGCCGATCATTTCAGTGGTTCTCGGATAAAAAATTGGCGAGCTTTGTAAAACTCTAAGTCACAACAGTACTCCTAAATCCTACCTACCTTAATTAATATAGGAAATTAACGAAGCATGTTATTAAAATTCGCGTTAATTAAATGACCCTTAATTTATAGCGGAGCTTGCGGGCCGAAGGCCCTCCGGAGCCCCATACTCATAGAACCTATGCCCGTCATTTTTCATGGTCATGGCTAGCGGAATGTTTCGCGGGCGCGTGTGTGCCGCCCGTGTTGGAACAACATCCGGGATCTTAGCAATTTTGAAGGAAAACCGAGGCGTATCGAGGCTTTGTTTTTCGCGCGGCCACACAGCCGTGAGCTTGGTAAACACTTTAATTGGATTGTTGTGTTTAGCGGAGAATTAAAGTCGTTATTTCCCTGCAGTTTTTCGCGGTTTGCCTGACTCAAGACAGTAATACTAATTAAGGGGTACTCAGAAGCCGCTTTTGTGGAAAAAGAAGAGCTTTCAGGGATAAAATCTTGCTTCTAGAAACTTCATACGTTTTTATCAATGCAGGGGAGATGTATGGTATATGGTGGCCTATGGCTATCATTCGAAATTTGCCTCAAATTTACAGAAAAAACTTGAAAAATCGAACAAAATTAAAAATTAATAAAAAAACAAGATTAAAAGTAAAATGGTATTTGTTTTACGGATTAGCGGAGATTTAAAGAATTTTCAAGGATTTCCAAGGTAAAAAATTACATTTTTCGATGGGAATTTATGTTGATATCAATCTCTGATTGACTTTATTTTTCTTTGTGCTCTCGTTAGTTTGGAGAATTGTTTATAAAACGTGCTTAAATTCAGTTGTATTGTTTTCTTGAATTTCATCGAAGACAGCGCTATAACTGGTACGCGTTTTGCTTTTAAACATAAACTTATTGAGATTTGAATAAAATTTTTCGAAAGAAGATTGTGTTGTGCAATTTTATGTGTTTGTTCATTCATTACATTAGTTGAAAAGCGATTTTATGTAAACAAAACAAGACTTGGATTTCATAGTAACTGTTCTAACTTCACTCGCGTCGCCTTATGCAAATCTGTTTGTGTATTTTTTGCAATTTTGATTTCCAAGTCAGTTTCTCGGGCAATTTTTGACAAGCAACAACTGTATTTTATCAGGGAAAGTAGTTGTTTGTAATAGTTATTCTAGACGGAGAAGAAGTTGTTTTTGTGAACTTTTGTACGGTCTAAATGTACTGTGCAGACGGTAGGGTACACTGTTTTTGAGAATTGCTAAAATTGAAAAATTGCCCGGTCGTCAATCTTAATTCTTGTGCTTCCAACTCTGCCACCTTAGGCCCCGACCACACTAATGCGTTTTTAAAAGTCTCCGTTTTCATCTCGAAGAAAACGAAGCAAAATATTTTCGCCCACACTAGCGTTTTCGCATCGTTTTCACCTGTCCAAACTAAAACGGTCGAAAACGATGAAAACGACTGGGACCGGGGATTGCGCATGTGTTAAAGGTGATAGATGCTCCAATTTGGACTGGAACCATCGTTTTCAAAAGTCTCCGTTTTCACCTGTCCACACTAGAAACGAAGCGTTTTCAAAACGATGCGTTTTAAAAAGTCTCCATTTTTGAAACCGTTTTCGAAAGTCTCCGTTATCATCAGCGTTTTCGGGCGTTTTAGTGTGGTCGATAGGCGAAAACGTATCAAAACGTATGCGTTTTCAAATGAAACGATCCACCGTGGTCGCAGAAAAACGAACTGAGTGAATGCGCTCGGTGGTCAGTGTGCCAAACGACCCATTGTGGTCGCAGAAAAACGAACGGAGCGAATGCGCTCGGTGGCCAATGTGCCAAACGACCCATTGTTGTCGCAAACATTATACATAAAAAAAAAAAACATTTATTCACGCTTAGCTTTGTTGTCATTGTTCTTCTACTTGTACGCGTTAGTTTATTTGGCCTACATATTTCGACTCCTAATACCTAAAGCAAAAGACACCGAAGACTTACTGCATTTGCTAATGAACACATTCCTTCCTCTTTACTACAATAAATTTTGGACATAACTACCGAATACTGGCCAGTTGGTTTAGCTTGCTTAATTTCTCTCTATGGAGTGTTTTCACATGACGTCACGGCGGCCATGTTGGTGTCCCAAAACAATAAAACGGCGGCCATATTGGTGCCCCAAGCTAATCCTGTGGGGATTAAACTCTTTTCTAATGCAAACACTTTGCTTTGTTCAAATAAATTAGCATACCTGCAGACCACTTGAGGGAAAACACTCTATACAAACCGAGATTGCTAAATTTACATAACTGAGTCGCTTCTGTTTAGTTTCGAGGAAGCCTGGGACTCAGTAGCTTGGACTCAGTACTTTGTGGTTAACACTCGTTAACATCCCTCAAACGGACCTTTCCTTTTCACTTTAAGTTACACGAAGTAAAACCTATTTCACACTTAGAGTAAAATTAGAAAAAAAGATCAGTAAAGTGTATGCCTCGAACCCGAGTCGTTTGCTTCATAACTAATATCCTTATCCACTATACAAACGTGGATTAGCTGCCGGGAGATGTAATTTTTAACATATTTATAGAGTTACCCATAACAATAAATGAAAGCTAACCGTTTTCAAATCAGTGCTTAACCCTAAACACTGTAGATCAATGCTAAGCCCCAAAACGCTACTCTTTGCTTAGCCGGATCTCTGTTCGATCAGTTCTCTGCCCAATAAAATGGGGTTCTGTTCTCGTGTACGTCAGTACTACGGTATAACGATAAAAAATACGACGTTGTGTAAAACCTCATAAGGTGTCCAAGGTCCGTTTGAGAGATGTTAACGAGTGTTAACCTTTGTTCAGTCGTTCCAGGGCCCAGAACAGTCCCCTCTCTCAAAATCACGACAAGATGGCGTCGTTCACGATGGTAGAAGTGAGGCAGTCAATCAGTCAGAGACATTCATTCTGAATCTCAGTGTATCAAAGACCTTGATGTGCAATTAGGCTTAGATACAAATATCCGGATACTTTTGGGGATATTTAGAAGCTCGTCCGAGATGTTTAGAAAAAAAAAATGTAATTTTCTGGAATATTTAGGACTTTAATTTTCCTTGATTTACCCGAGTCAGCAATATAACTATCCAGCGGTGTCACTTCCAATAATGTTACTCACAATTCCAATGCTAGATAGTGATCCAATATAGCGGATACGGATCGTGGCGAAGGACAAGCACAGGCTCCCTTTACTCTTCATAGACAATATTAAGGCTAATCTTCGCATAAACGTTAAAAAATAACATAGCAATTTATGGAGATATTTAGGGAATTTTACGAGATATTTAGAGCTTTTTGAGAGAATTTCCGGAAACATATTTAGGACTTATTTCGCAGTAGGCCTGCACCTCTTCGGAACCTCTAATTTCATTCGACCTGGATGAGGTGCACCTCTATTATTTTTAGGGCTAGGGTCCATTGTTGTGTTGTTTGTTTTATTGTTTTCTTGGCCAATCCTGTGAGGCGTTACGAAAGGTGCAGGTCTGCCCATATTTCGAGATATTTGTATGCGACAGTGACTAGACGACTGAGGTGTTATATTCAACTGACGCCATATCATGACATTATCTGACTTTATTTACAATTTAGAACTCAGCACGTTCCACAACCGTCACATACAAGCATAATACAGTTCAGCACGGTAAAGAAAACACATAAACAAATATGTAACTACGGAAACAAAACAAAACAATGTTGTCCGTCATCAACACATCGGAAACCCGCGGTCCTTCAAGAGCGCAACATCGCCCTGGCAACCTTTCACCATTAGTTTATTGTGTATTAGGTAATTAGGCTTCTTTGTTTTATTTCTGAAAAGCAAAAATCTCTGAATCAGATTACCAAAGATATTGAAAAATAAACAACGGTTGAGGAAAGTGCTATCGCCAATAGGTTTTAAATGTGGTTACACGTTTAAGGAGGTTTAATTGGCTTCGTCTAAATACAAACTAGAGCGGGCTAAGGGTGCGTTTGGGACTATTGAATAAGCATAAGAATAGGATTTAGAATGGTCACAAAAAATCGCGTTTTGGTGGATTTGGAAGCCACCGGAAAACTAAACACTGGATCCCCTATTGCTCAGTATATCAGAGCATGCACGTTGCCAGATTTATACTACAAGTGTGCAGCCTGAACAAACAATTCTCCGAGACTATTTCGTTTATTCTTATTCCGAAATATGAGTCAATCGAACGCGCCCCAAGTAAGAACTTCCCCACACAGTATCACAGCCAGGAACCTCGGGAAAGAACTGATCAGTAGATTTTACTTTAGGCCCCGTCCACACTAATCCGTTTTCAAACGAAAACGGAGCTGTTTTGCTCCGTTTTCAAAAAGATTTGCGTCCACACTTATCGATCTCGTATCGTTTTCGCCCGTCCACATTACAACGCCGTATTGTTTTGAAAACGCTTTGATACCCTAAGTGCGCATGCTCAAATGAACTCTACGCATGCGCATTTCAATATATCGGCCCGCGAAATTGGCGCCATTCTTGATTCTTTGTTGTTGAGTGTTGTTTTGGTTTACAATTCTTCGATATTTTCCTTCTAAACGATGCCAAGAACAGCTGGAAAGCAACCAAAACCAAAAACAGACTGTTTCACATGGACTGATGATGAAGTCGAGCTACTTCTGAAAGTCACAAACGAATACAAAGTGCAGAAAATCACCGAGAGCTGGGAGTCAGTCCAGTCGAAGTATGGCGACATCTTGGATATGTTTCACGGTCGAGTGGTCTGGCTATTTTGATGACGTAACCGTTTTCAGATAGCATCGTTTTCTCCGTCCTCACCAGAAAACAGCGTTTTCAAAAAGCATCGTTTTCAAATCGCTCCACTCTGGAGAGCGTTTTCGAATCGCTCCGTTTTCAGTGATCGTTTTCGGCGTTGTAGTGTGGACGATAGCCGTATCCGGAGCAAAACAGCTCCGTTTTCGTTTGAAAACGGATTAGTGTGGACGGGGCCTTAGACTGTACTGTATTTTAATTAACGGCTTCACTTAACAGATTTTAGGCTTATTCAGTCGATCACGGTAGTACAAAACCATACCCATACAGTATTATAACAAATAGTAACTCGAGGAAGGAACTGATCGGTAGCCTGTATTACTGTATTACCGGGGGAGGGGGGGGGGGGGGTACTCAACAAAGTTTTGTACGGGGATGCTCCGCCACGAAGTCCAAACCCTTACCCTTTCATATATATACCGTTTTTGACGGAAAAGGTACCCTTTTCATATACCTTTCATTGAATATTGTACCCCTTTCATATAGCCTTTACGTGCATCTGTTTGATATATTTTGAAAGGCGCTTTTTAAAATACTTAAATGGCAGTTTCCCTACCTTTTTTATGCTTCAACTCGTATTTTCGCCACCTTTTTCTATTCTTCGTGAAATCCCTACCCTTTCATATACTTCAATTCGTAAAATCCCGACCCTTTCACATACCTCCAGCCTCAAAAAAGTACCCCTTTCGGGCGGAGCATCCCCGTATAGCCCATTATAGGGAGTACTCCCCCGGGCTTTATCAGTACTCAGGAGACCATCGAAGGCCATGGGCTCCTGTAATACTGTATTTGAATTAATGGCGTCACTTAAAATATTTTAGGTTTTCGACCACAGCAGTATATAATGATATTAATTACGCATACATTTAGAAGTTTTTACAAAAATACTGGTTGCCATGATGATAACATGAATAGAGGGCAGGCTTGACTTAATATGAAAATGGCAACTCAACTTTAATTGAGTTGCCATGTAAAAATCATATAGCCCGCCGAGACACAATATTTACATTTCTTATTCCGAACAGTATGAAACTAACAATCGAATGCATGATTCAAAAGTTTGTTAATCTATTTTCCTTGCTTTATATTGCCGTGTACTGTGATTGCTTTTGTAAAAGCCTGGTCGTGACTGTCTTCGTATTTTTACAGCTGTACAGCTGTTATCATAGTGTTAACTAACCACAATGGAGAGCACAGGGTACTGCAAGTTTTCGATTCTAAGCTCAAAATATTAATTCCCCTTACTAAATGCAATACTTTTCTTTGAATTTTTATTACGAGAAATCAGTTGTTAATCTTATCACGCGCCTGCTTGATCAGATAATGTTTAGCAATAAATCAGGGTCGACTGAAGAAAATGAGATGCAACCGGAACGAGTATCAGAAACAGTTCAGTGATTATTCATCAGTTTTGGTTTTGCACTTGCCTTTTTCAAAAGACAGAAATTGAAACAGTAATCTGAACAAGCCAGTTGTGTTGAAATTTGTATGGGTCCGTTTTTTTATTGTTTGCCGTGGATAATATGAAAGTTGTTGGTTTATTCGCCTTTCAGTATGGGATCGTTTTATTAGTCATTCTTTTCTGCCCACATCAAGTTCAATGTGTAAGACCGTTCCATCGGTAAGTGAAATGAATTATTGAAGGTATATTAAAGAACCGTTTACACATGCGAGTTTTGATGCGATTTTTGTCGCGCTCTCCAACTGCAATTTTTGTCGCAAGTGTAAACTAGCGGCGATTTCCTGTGCGATTCGGATGCGACATTTGCTTTGATTTGCTGTGATTTCCCAAAATCGCCGCAAAGTTGCATCAGGTTTCGAACATGTTAATTCGAAACCTATGCGACATCGTGCGACAAATCGCTCCCAAATCGCACTGAAATCGCCGCTAGTTTACACACGTGATTTGAAGATGCAACTTGCGCGCGACAAAAATTGTACCGAAAAGTGCGACAAAAACTGAACAAAAAATCGCCTGTGTAACCGGGCCTTAACACTAGAAAGAAAAAATGTAATTAGAATGTAATACTTAAACAACAAAACTGACAATTTGCATTGAGTTCACCAAGCTATAGTCAATCAGTCTCTCGCCCTTTTAACTCTTAAAGGCCTAAGATCAAGTGATCAGCATCAAATTTCTCCTTCTAATATTAATGCCTTATCAATCAAAAAGATCATGAGAATCAAGGACATGATCACACAAGATGTGTTCTCTTGGTATCCTAACAATTTCTCCCCACTGCTTCTATCGGAAATGTATAGGACTAGAAATGAGAATTTAAATTTTGATATTAGGGCTTAAAGGGTTAAACATTTGGGACAGTATCCCGGCTGATGTGTAATGTTTTCATGAGAATGCCGGGCCAGGAGCTTGCTTTAATCTCGCTTAGCTTATTTCCACGTTATATCGCTAAATGCCACCAAATATACAACTTAGTTGAATAAAAAGATTATATAGAACAAAACAAAAGCAGTAGTCTGGAGATCATGGAGGATTGCAAGGATTGAAGTGGATTGACAGTTCATTTGATTTATTGACAGGCGGTCAAGAAATCAAACCGAGTTGCCATTCTTGTGAAATTTTGACTTTTCTAGCTGTTATTTTGTCTGTTTAATTCACATTTCTTTGCTTCTATCACTTTTGGCGATGTTTTCTTCCAATTTCCATTTCAAGTGTATTGCCCTCTTATTGGATATCCAGTGTCTACATTCTTGCTCACCGCTTAAGGTGATTCCCTGGAAATAAAAGTTGACATAAGAATTTCTTTAAACTTTTCCAGATTATTTTCCACAATATAGTGATCCGAAATCTGCAATAAAAAATATAGGCCACCAAGCTTGTTTGGGAGATATAATTGTCTCAAGTTACCCTTTAAATCCTTGCAACTGCACTTATCAAGCGCAAGTTTATTCCATCAGCTCACACTACGTTTCGCAGGGACAGGAAGCACAGCTTTAAAGTAATTCTTGAAATAACAAAATAGATGTAATGTATTGACCAATAGGAACAATTTGATGTTTGATTTATGGCACACGCACACGTCCTGAAAAGGTATTAACTAAAAATATTCGTCGGTTGCGTGATCTCGTGGATAGAATTTTGTGCCTACGAGCGATGGCTACGTATGCTTTTTTCGCGATAACTTTTTTTTCTGACATGATAATGTTTTAAAAAAGTACAGCACAAAGAGAAGGACTAAAAGAATGAAATTATGCAATAAAAAAGATAGGTCACCAAGCTCGTTTAGAAGAAAACAACTGCTTATTTACTTAGGTAACTAAATCCTCAAAGGATACCCTATTGCTTTGGAGTGCGCGCGCGCTCGTGCACACGCAAATGACGCAAGATATTATGCGCAGTAGTGATGCGCAATGCAATACTAGGGAATCACCTTAATTGCGTTAAGGGGGGGGGGGGGGGTGAAACTTAACTACGGTTGTGGAGTCTTGCTAGGGACATTATTTCATGGTTAGCATTTCTCACGTGCCATAAACTGCTTATATGGTGGGAACTATGAAAATGGACACAAGACATCACTAAATCGACATTGCACATGCGCAACTAGTGCCAGTCCCGAACCGCGCGTAAGAATGAAAAAGCGCAAAAACACAAAGGAAAAGAGAAAAAAATCTGATTTTTTTGCGAATCATAAACAATTCCACTATTTTAAAAAAACTGGAATTACAGTTGGAATTACAGTTAAGACGAAGAAAAGGAAAGCTATTAAAGAAAATGTATTAAAATACACCTTTATGACGTCATAGCTTTTTCAATAACGTGAATTTTAAAAAAATCCATGCTACAGATTTTTTATTAGGATGTTCTTAAGCCGTTGACATTGGTTTTAGTGGGAAAAAATGTGAGATGTTTGAGTTTTAAGGGTTTTCATGTTCTGGTCACGTGACTTACCAAACGTGGTTGTGACTCATAAAATTTGATGGAACCATTAACAGATCTAGAATGAACGTGACCAAACGTCATGGTACTCTTCCATAGCAACCATCTCGTAGTTAAGTTTCTCCCCCCCCCCTCAAGTTACTTTTAATTATACTAGACTGAAATATTTATTTTTAGTCACAAGGTTTTACGAGTTACGCCACAGACAGAAGACCACGTAATCTCGCTGCGGGAACTTCTGCTGAGTCGAGATGACGTAAGTAATAGAAAAGCATCCGAAGTCCCAGGCGTTTCCGGACGGTTTAGGCCTGGACTCTATGGGCCGCAAGCAACTCGTTCCCAGGACCGTCACTTGGGACGTAGCGCTCGCCCGTGATCGTGAGGGCTGGGCTGAAAGAAAATATCTTACATATGACGTTTTAATCAGCAACAGTTGTAGCCGTTGCATTTATTTTCTCTCCTCGCCCGCGAGTTGCAATTTTACCACAATTGCCGCTAAACTCGCAATCTGATTGGTCGACGTGAGTGGTAAATGAGAGTCCAGACAACGGTGCTGACGCTAACATCACGCGCGCTTTAAAAAAAAACAATCAGATTGCAAGAAAGTTATAGACAACGCTTGCTCTTTCTCTGCTGTCACGTTTTGTAACAAGACTTCGATTTTCCTTGTATTTTTTTCTAAATATTGTTGTAAAAAACAAATTTACACCGGTTTTCCGTGGTGTGGACTCTTATTTACCACGATTTACGTCATTACATGGTCAAAATTTGTTGTTGACTCACTCGGCTGCGCCTCGTGAGTCCACAGCATTTTGACCATGTGATGACTTAAATCGTGGTGAATAAGAGTCCACACCACGGAAAACCAGTGTAAATTTGTTAATTGAATCGCGACTTCTGATGGCAGATGATTTTTCGCGTTCGTATATTTCACTTGTTCGACAATCCTCCGCGGGGGGCAAGAAAATCGGATACGTCTGCGCGCAGTCTTCTATCCCTGAGAGAAATAACAAACCACCCGTAGTAGACAGTTTCACTGATTTTTCGTCTTAGGTAAAGGCCATAGGCAGCAGGTGCTTCAATTATTTTAAAATTACCAATCAGTTATGACTGTTACAAGTTGAACGCAGTGATTAAAATGCTATTTATTTACATTGTCGACCATTGAGAATTTGAATTACACGGTTTGCCTGTGCAGTATTATGTTTGTCTTTTGAGCTATTTTATCCGGCGTTTTCCTAGCAGGAAATTCTTGGGGTTGCGGATGTTACGAACACCAAATGACGTATAAACAAAAGATTTAAAAGACAATAAAGACAATAAACAGCATCACAACACAGCAGCTAATTAACTGAATAGGTTAAGCAACATATGAATATGAATGATGAGTGTGGTTAAGCAACACCAAGACATACCCGTTTCCCCGGGGTTTTCTCGTTTTGCCGTTTTTGTGGGTGCCCTGTGTTCATTTTTCTCGATAAGAGGTTCGACTCACAACTTCTGCTACCTGTGCTTATCTAAAACTTAATTTAATCAAAACTTCCAAATTCCAATTAGATTTGGAAAGTGTCCCCAATTAGTACTCGTGTGCTAAATAAAGTGATTTATTACTGGATTTATTTATTTATTTATTTATTTATTTATTCATTTATTAATAAATAAATCATCATTGAACTACCACTTGTATTCTCTTATCTTGATCCTCTCCTGTTGAGGCATAGTTTAACAGCTCGATACCCCTCTTGAATGTTCTAATTATTGTAGGTAGATGTATGGAAAGATTCTTCGATTCCCGGGAAGGAGGTGCATATCAACATAGGTCCAGATGCTATCGAAGACTTCAAGGTGAATCTAGCAAAAAGATCGCTAGGTCACGAGATAATGATTGACGACACACAAGCTGTGATTGACAGTGAGCTCGCGTGCTGTTCAAGTGATATAAACCTTGATAACGGGGATGATTTTGACACCTGTTACCATAGCCTGGATGCGGTAAGTGCTTAAAGAGTCTGACCCACCCAGTTTGCATTGCGCACTTCTCTTATTGTTATGATACGGCTCTATTCCATATTTGGGCAAGCATATCACCTCTTGCACGAGTGAATTTCTCATCTACAATACAGTATGGATTTTCGGGGGCCCTGAAAATGGCGGATGAACCAACGTAGGCGCGCAATGCAAACTGGGTGGGTCAGATTCTTTCATGATGTTTTCATGATTATGGCCAGGAGCTTGCTTTATGCTTACTTTATCTCGAAATTGGAAGAAACCGTCGCCAAAAGTGATAGAAGCAAAGAAACATAACCTAAACAGACAAAACAACGGCTAGAAAAATCAAAATTGCACAAGAATGGAAAATTTGATCTCTTGACCGCCTGTCAATAAATCAAATTTCATGAACTTTAATCCACTTCAATCCTTGCAATTCTGCACTTTATCTCCAAACTACTGCTTTTGTTTTGCTCTATAGAATCTTTTTATCCAACTAAGTTGTATATTTGCCGACATTTGGCGATATAACGTGGAAATAAGCTAAAGCGAAATTTTGCACTTATGAAAGATATAGATCACTTCATGGGCAGTGTGGGCGTACGGTATGCGAGCTCGTTCGATTTCTGATACAAACCAACGAGTGCGTAAATGCCGTACAAAGCACTGCTGATGCTGTAATTTGTTTATTTTATACATACTGAGATTTGTGATTGGACGAAACGCTTTTTTCACGTGCGAGAAAGTCGTTTCGCCATTCTGAATGGCTGTAAAGCCCGAACGGGGTTTTAACACACCAAATTTCGATAAAATAAATATATTTTGTAAAAATACTGAACTACAATTAACAGACAACAGCGCAGGACAGTACTGCTGAATTTGAATAGTCACACTACAAACTTTCGCCCATGTGTAACATTGAATTTATTTCATACTCATTTCTTACGAAACTTAATCTACGTACCTATTACAAGTATAGAAGGTTTTATTTATCAGGAAAAAACTTATCATTAACTCAGTTCAAATTTTAAAAAAAGATCATTGAAAAATGACTCAAAAGTTGGAACCACTTGCATAGCACACAGAATCTGGCTTCTTTCTTTAATATTTCTTAACGGTTCCTTTTTTCGATATTAACAAATACATAGAAAGATTCTACATTTATTAAGCTTTCAGAAAATGTATAGCTTGTTGAGTTTTCTTAATTGTAACACGAGCTGCGTAAAATTACGAAAACTGAAAATCGTCAAACCACCTATACCGTCTGATACCTTAGAGGGTCACCGTGTCCCGGCTGATATATCGTGTTTTCATGATTATGGCCAGGAGCTTGCTTTAAGCTTACTTTATTCGACTTTTTTTCTTGAATGATCGCCAAATGTGATGAAAACAAAGACATATTAACCAAAGAGACACAATGACGCCTAAAATGGTCAAAATTCCACAAGAATGACAATTTTGATTTCTTGACAGGCGGTCAAGAAATCAAATTTGATGAACGTTAATCCACTTCCATCCTTGCAATCCTGCACTTAATCTCCAAACTATTGCTTCTGTTTTGTTCTATAGAATCTTTTTGTTTAATTAAGTTGTATATTTGGTGGTATTTTGTGATATAACATGAAAATAAAGTTAGATAAATTTAGTATTTCGACAGGACAGTGCCCCCTTAACTTATACGCTGGTATTTTTGCTTCAATTCCAGATCCATAATGAGATGCGTCGCCTGAAGGAAGAACACCCAGACTTGGTAACGCTAAAATCTCTTGGCCAGTCGTTCGAGAAACGAGATATGTTAGGGATGGAGGTGAGATATACACACCTTATTCAATGATTTAACAGATAAATACGCACGGATATTTTACGAGTTGTGTAGTATTTTTTTCGAGCCCCACAGGGGCAAGAGTGCGAGCAACGAGTGAAATGTCCTCACGTATTATCTGTTAAACCATCCATTTATGTCCAGAAATGCACGTAACTCGGACCTTGGACACTTCATATTACACACAATTATTTGTAATTTCCATATGACTTCATGTTTGACAGAATTGCTTGTGTTTAGGTGAAAATTAGGTCTAGGGGACACTTCATGATGTCTGTCATAAAGAGCATGAATCTCATTAGCGTGCATTTCTGGACATACCTCAAACCATCGAATAAGCGATTTATTATTCGACTGAAATTCCTTTCATTATAACTTTTGTGTCTTCAAACCGGGGTACTACAGTACAATACGACAATCTACCGTGTAATACGCTCAGATATTTTGCGTGTTCTCTAGATCTTCTCCTTATAAGGTAAATGACGTCACATTCGAACAATAATATTAATTTTATACCTTCTATAGCTGATAAATCTGAAGAACTTTGATTCTGCGAATAATTACTAATTGATTCCCCAACATGCCTAAAGTGGAGGTGGTTAGCTGTGACCATGGATCGTAGTAGTCAAAAGGGATGACTCCAAAGGACCTCATTGACGGGTTTTGTTCAGGCTGATTCCCACTAACGACGGAAGCTAAGTGGGAAGCGGAAACGGAATCGGAATCGGAAAGTTATAATCTAGTGGAAATCATTACGGTGGAAGCGGATAGTGAGCGACGGAAGCAGGAGCGGAATCGGAAGAAAAAGGAAACCTTCTGATCTTTCCGATTCCGATTCCGTCGAGCTTGCGATTCCAACTGCGACTCCGGTTTTTAATAGGCCTTATGCATGTTTACGTCAGACTAGCTTATTTCACCCCCAAGCCTCGCATTCGAAGTGTAAACCTGTGGCAATCTCATCAATGTATTCTCAAAGGAACAAAGTTGAAAAGAATACCCACTCAAAACGACATGAACTTGTCAAAGGTTTGCAAAGAATTTTGTACAAACGATCTTGGTGGTGAATTTCGAGCTGGTGACGTCATCATGCATAAGGCCTATTTACACTAGAACGTAAAGCTCCTTACGCTTCCAAATCCGACTCCGCTTCCGATTACGTCGCTATTGGGAACCAGCCCTTCGTTTTAACCAATCTAAATTAGGATTCTGCAATCGAAAATTTGATTTTCCGTTCCATTTAGGGACAAACCACTCTTAGATTGAATCTGAACGATCCACGTCCGGAGGCGGATCGCTCAGATCAATATCTGAATCCGATTTCAGATTGTCCGTTTGAACTAGTTTCAGGTCAACAAACACAGGCCCTTCGCAAATGGTCCTGGGATGTTTGACGGGACAGATCGAAAATGCAAACGATCTGGACAACATTGATCTGAAATTGGATTGTATGAAAAATACGCTACCAAAATTGCTGGTTAATTTGGTTAGGTTTATTGAGACCATTTGAACAGGTCTTTGGCAAAATAAGTAAAAGGAGTTGAAATACTGAAGCACGGTTGAAACATAACCACGATTCAAACGCATTTTCACGTTTCCATGTTCCCTTTAAATTTTGTGAGTAATTGCATTATATAGATGAAAGGTCAATCGAAGTTTAGATCAAGTTTTAGGTAACAATAGGCTGAACTCAACCACTTTATTGATCGGTTTGGTCGTGATAGTATAAATGTATCAGAAATGGGTCTATTCATCCATCCCAGGTTCTCACTTCTTTTCGTACCTAGAGGGGCAGAAATGAGGGAGGCCCTGGGAACCAGATTTTCCAATTTTGGAATGTATTTTCGTTTTTCAGATCGCACGACCTGAAACTGAAACGCAAGGCTTAATTGTTATAACTTGCGGGATCCATGCCAGGGAGTGGATTAGCCACGCGACGTGCATGTATATAGTACGTCAAGTAAGTAAACCTCAAATGTACCCCTCGACAAGTTATATTTTAACAACTACCAGTAATCATAGATTAAAAGAGAGCGTTCTTTCGATGCCGGGGGGTGGGGGGGGGGGGGGCGGGGGGGGGGGGGGGGAATCTGAGCACCAGGACTCGAGTATGTACCAGTCTCCAGCCGAAAGGTGTCATCGCCCAGAATGCCGCGACACATCCGGGACTTTTATGCGGGGCGGCTAATTTGGCGTTGACCAAAATCTCAAAAAAGCCTGCCTTCACGAGATTAGGAAGCGTTCTCCTATTATATCGTCGAACGCAATTAAGAGACACTCTGGCTTAACTGCTTGTATTAGAATCATAGAAACACTTGAATGTATAAATTAGGTCCACACAACGCGCACTAAATAAAAAATAAAATTAATGCACTGATTTGATTTTTCCGGATCTCTAATGTAGAGATGCTCGAGCCAGACGTCACCTGAAGTGTCCTAAAACAAACTGAATGTCAAGGGCTAATTACTGAAGGAAAATACGTTATCTAGTGTTAACATTCTAGTTGTATTAGTTAATCATTAACCACTCGTGCATTTTTTAAAATTCAAATTTAATTAGCCGTTATAATATTTTCCCTCAGTATAGCCCTAACCCTGAGGAAGACTGATTTTGTTTGCCGAAATATTGGCCGCTAAATAAATCAGCCCATTGCCGTAGTCCCAGGGAAGTGGTCATAACAAGAGAACGCGATGAGGACCCACCTTGTGTAGGGGTAGGAGGTTACGGAAGATATCACCTATCTGATGAGTGTAATGGACAAAATTTATTAGCCTAAAAATTGGAGATGAGACTTAAATATTCTGTACGTGTGCATGAAGACTGCATTGCTAGTAAGGCGGCACGGGTATATAGGTTTGGATCTTTTTCTCAGTTTCTTGGGGGCTATACCAACAAGACACCATCTTTTTCGGTGGGGGAAGGGTGGTATGTAAAGAAACCCCCAGTCCTTTTTGTAAAATGGTGGGAAGGAAGAATCATTCGAGCGCCCGTTTTTTGGTTTTCAGTTCAATGCGCCCCTAACGCTTTTAAATCCGCAAACAGGCAGTACATATTTTAGGTCTTAATAGTTAGTAGATTTATAGTTTTGGTGTTCTGGACCCAGTTGTTCAAAGAGTGGATAAAGCTATCCACCGGATAAATCACTATCCAATGGATAAACGTTAAGAAAACCCATTGCGCTATCCACAGGATAGTGATTTATCCGGTGGATAGCGCTATTTACGTTTTGAACAACTGGGCCCTGCTGACTAATGACTAACACTAATGTTGGCGGACGGCATAATTTTGCCAATATAAGGGAACATTTCCGGTGTAAGAAAAATCGTAACCAATCAAAGCGAAGAACTGACGAAATCGAAAGTGGTTCTGATAATTCTCTTAGAATTCTTCATATGCTCATAACTCGGATAGTATATTTCATCTATTCACTTCACTAAAGACTGAATTTCAGCCAAAGGGTAAGGGATCAAGATTTCAGAATTTATCTGCCACTAGAATTTAGTTTAAGTCTGTCAAGCCTCTAAAAAAGTGGTATTCTCCCGTCGTTACGCTCGACTGAGTTTGATGGATAGTTTAAACACATCGCCAGCGTTCCTGCCAGTATATCTGCTCACCAGAAAATGCACTCAAATCGTTTGTCAAATAATATTTGCTCGTATGCTACACATTTTACACTATATCGCTATAACACACGGACCCAATGAGGCCCTATATGTACATTGTGTAGCCGGTTATATTTTTATTAGTCTGTTCCAGGCGTTCAGATAGTGGGGAAAGCGCGAATAGTTGGAGAAGGCGCGAAGAAAAGCGAGCGAAAAAAAAAGCGGGGAGATTGTCTCCCGCATTGTCTCCCGCATTCTTTCGCTCGCTTTTCTTCGCGCCTTCCCCAACTATTCGCGCTTTTCCCACTATCTGAATGCCTGGAACAGGCTATATTTTTATCAGTAAGGTTACCATGGAAATATATGTTGAACCTTTAATATTGTTGCGCATAAAGGAGCTATGTCATGACGATTTTGGAAGAGAGGAATGGGTCCTGATTATTTTGCTTTTTTCCTTTCATTATCAGATGTTAAATTCCAAAGACGACAATGGGGACATTGCATACATGTTGAATACATTTAAATGGTTCTTCCTGCCGGTTTATAACGTGGATGGCTACGTATACACACGTAACGTAAGTAATACCACAGGGCACCCAGACTCATAACAGAACATCTCAACGACGAAATAAGCGCCGGGTTTCTCGGGCATCCGTGATGCCTCTTCGGGGGTATTTAACGGGTGCTGTACTACCTTGAATAAGCTTCCCTAGTTTCAGATTAAGCCCCTCCCCACCTCACTCATAAGCACTCCTTGATGTCATAACAATTAAAAGTAAATTGCCACCAACCCTTCAGTAGCGGATTCAGGGGAGAGGACCGCACCCTTCTCATCTTGCAAAAAAAAAAATAAATAAATAAAAAAATAAATAAATAAAGTAAAAAAATAAATAAATAAATAACAAGGCCTTAAATTTTCATTCTCTCTGAGAAATTGATTTTTTTATGCAAGAGTTGAAAAATAAGGCATAATTAAAGAATCCGACCCACCAAGTTTGCATTGCGCGCCTACGTTGGTTCATCCGCCATTTTCAGGGTCCCCGAAGGTCCATACTCTATTGTAGATGAGAAATTCACTCGTGCAAGAGGTGATATGCTTGCCCAAATATGGAATAGAGCCGCATCATAACAATAAGAGACGCGCGCAATGCAAACTGGGTGGGTCAGACGCTTTAACATTTTGCTTTTTGGTAGCATTTTCACATTTTTTCACCAAACGGGGTGACACGCAGCAAGAGAGGAGAGAGTTCATCCTTTCTTGCACGCACTTTTATTTAAAAAAAAAAAAGACTTGAATTCATGCTATTTATGACGTAATATCTCGTTACCATAACAACCGATTCTGACCAAACTTTGCCAAAATGTGCATGTCTCAGAGAAAAAGGGACTCAGCTAGTAAAGATGGCATGTGCTGACAATAAATGCTCTTGAAAAAATTGGAGAAAAACCTTGTAAGTCCGAGGGTTATTTTTTTTAATTTAGACCTTATATAAAACATTTATTTATAAAAAGAAATATAACTAAATTATAAGTAATTATTTTTATAACCCTCGCTTGGCCTAAAAGCTTTCTCATGTGCGCACTTTACTTTCAATTATATCCAAGTTCCGCATTTGCACATTTCTATGACCTCCTAAAAAATGGACGAGATGTAACGAAGATTAATTTGAAACGCTTATTTTTAAAACAGGTGGACCGGCTGTGGCGAAAAAATCGCAAGACTTTCGACAATTCCGACTGTGTTGGCGTGGACTTAAACAGAAACTTTCCAAATTTAGCTTGGGGTGAGAATTGACAATATTGATTCTGTAAATTAAAAACTCCTAAATTTTGTAAAATACTCTTAGAAAGACCTACTGAACTGAGTTTTCATTATTAGACAAACAGTACTATAACCAGAATAACTGCAAATAATAATAATAATAATTATAATAATAATAATAATAATTTTTTTTTAAATGGACAATACTTTATTAACAAATTTCTTAAAAATGGATTAAGCCTTAACATCAATTTTATGTACACTTGCAGGAAAAAGCTATAAAAGTTCATTTATATAATAATATAATAATATATAATAATTACTAATCTACTAAAATGCTAAAAATATTCATAATTACAATCCATAAAATACCGTAAAAGTGTTACTAAAAAAAATTTCAATAAAAATAAAATTTATATAAGACGTTTGTATTCACGAAGTGACGGCAATAAAGAATTCTTAACATTACATTATGGCTCCTTCTTGGGTTTCAATGTCAATATCTATGTTCTTAAAATCACAAAAGGCTTTCCTTCTAAATCTCGATCCTCTAAGGCAGATTAATGCGGATGTTAATAGAGCAAAGGATGTCCTTGCTCTTATCCAAGAGATGTCCTTGCTCTTATCCAATAATAATAATAATAATAATAATAATAATAATAATAATAATAATATTTTATTTAACTATAAAAAGTTTCGACAAAACATTTCTTAAAAACATCATAAAATTTTTAAAAGCTAAAAAGCTGACGATGTTTCGACGTTACCGTAACGTCATTATCAAGTTAAAAATGTATAAAGACTAGATTCTATAAATACTAAGACGAACAATAAATGATGAAAATAATTGTGAAATCACAAGTTAAACAAAAAGTTTCGCACGTATGGAGTCCGTTTGGACGTTCAAATTAGGTTTGAATTTCTTGATGTAAAGCATTTCAAACACTAAACAATCAAATTCTCAGAATCTTAAAATGGCTCTCATTCAAAAGATCGCTCCCACCGTGCGCTTCATGGAAATGTTTGCCAATTGCAATTAAGAAATGTTTTGTCGCAATTTTTAATAGTTAAATGTTTTTCTAAGTCATTTCTTTTTCGAATATTTTTTTAATAATAATAATTATAATATATTTATTAACAAATTCTCAAACAATCTTACGTTTACAATTATTGATCACTAGAATGCTAAAAATATTCATAATTACAATCCGTATAAATATTGTAAAAGTATTGCTAAAAAACTATAATAACTATAATAATAATAATAATAATAATAATAATAATAATAATAATAAACTGCAACGAAGCAAACCTCACCATTTCCTCGATGTGGCTATTACTTTACGCATGCGCACATTACAATAGTCACACTGTATAGCGTAGGATTTCCTTGATAGACATAAAAGGCAGAGGCATGTTATATGACTTAGGAATGGATGGGTAACCACCCCAGGGGAAGGCCTCCCATACAAAATTGACGGGATGGTCGTCGACTAATTTCATCGTTTCCGTTTGTTACCTTTTGACTAATATAGTGCACAAGTACTGTTTAGTTTTTAGTCTCGCGTCGGATTTTGTGAAATCACTCAAATTGGCCTTTTCGTAGCCGGAAAATCCACCATTTTGAAACAGTGGGGCAAACACGTCCCGAAATACAGTGTTTGTATGGGAAATACTGTGTTTGTATGGGAAACTGACAGTGTTTGTATGGAAAAATACTGTGTTTGTATGGCAAAAAACGGAATTCGATGTCAAATAATCAGGATTTTAGGGAGTTTTCCAAGAAACAAGCGATAAACTTGAAACAGCCATCTTTTTCAAGATGCAATACACTCTCATCCTAGCCATCTACAGCCCAACTCATTTTAATGAGGGAAAATATTAAAAAAATATTTTCACTCTTAACTGACGAAGGAGCATTCTTCTTATTGAAGAATTCCAGTTTTAAGTGCATTTTCACTGTTTGAAGAACCCGCAGCGCCAAACGTTTGGCAAAACGCACTGCATTGCGTTACCTATTTACGTCTTTTTTAATGTCTGAACTCTTAGTTACCATAGAAATGAGCCAATCAGCGTGCGGAAATTCACACAGCTTTTGTAAAAAAAAATTACCTCGGACTCTGGCAGGTTTTACAGATAATTGTATGAAACGCTTTGTAGCCCAGATATATCGCTCAAATTTTACAAGAAAATATTTCACCGAGTATCTCCAGTTTACCATTCATAGAAAAGATGCTCACTTTTCCATTTATTCATTTTATAGAAAAAAACCAGCATATAAATAACACATGTGGTGCAACATACCCTGGAGTGGAACCTCTCTCTGAAATCGAGACTAGGAACGTGGTTCAATACCTTACAGATCATAGGTCGGAGTTAGTCTCCTACTTTGATCTCCACTCTTATTCGCAACTATTCCTGTCTCCGTGGGGACGAACAAGCCAGCTACCACAAGAGTATAGTATAATGGTAAGCAGCTGGAAAATATGATTTAACCGTTTAACTTCCAAGAGTGCCAAAGATAAAAATTCATATGCGATCCCAAATTTCAATTTGTGAAATATTAAAAACAAGTTGTAGCATACTTTAACCCTAAATCGATACCCATTTTTATACCTAACTCCTAAATCGATACCCATTTTTATACCTTACGGCCTAAATCGATACCCATTTTTATACCTTATCCCTAAATCGATACCCATTTTTATACCTTACCCCTAAATCGATACCCATTTTTATACCATACCTCTAAATCGATACCCATTTTTATACATTACCCCTAAATCGATACCCATTTTTATACCTTACCCCTAACTCGATAACCATTTTTATACCATACCTCTAAATCGATACCCATTTTTATACATTATCCCTAAATCGATACCTATTTTTATACCTTACCCCTAAATCGATACATATTTTTATTCTACCCTGACCCCTAAATCGATACCCATTTTTATATCTTCCCCCTTAATCGATACTCATTTTTATACTTTACCTCTAAATCGATACCTATTTTTATACCTTACCCCTAAATGGAAACCTATTTTTATACCTTACCCCTAAATCGATACATATTTTTATTCTACCCTGACCCCTAAATCGATACCCATTTTTATACCTTCCCCCCTTAATCGATACCCATTTTTATACCTTACCTCTAAATCGATACCTATTTTTATACTTTACCCGGCTAAATCGATACCTATTTTTATAGCTTACCCGGCTAAATCGATACCCATTTTCATACTTTACTCCTAAATTGCACATACCAATGATACCGCTTATACAAGGGAGAAGTCCCCCCCCCCCCCCCCCCCGTACCTGGAGCTGAGATTTTCCGCAAGCCAAAAACAAACTGATTGCTAACAGTTTACATTCATTAAGAAAACAAGAGGCTGCAAGCAGCCTGTACTCATGCGCATGCGTAAGAAAGTTTTATGATATATTTTAAACGTGATAAGAAGATGTCTGAAATGGAGAAGTGTTACTCCTTTCATTCAGTCATCGTTCCTGCAAACCACGTTGTTTACTATTGAATGTTTTGTAAATGAAGGCTGTACCACAATGAAGCCAGTGATTCTTCTAAGTCTTATATATACCTAACGTGAATATTAGTAATGTAAGTAGGGTTGTAGGAGATGCTGTCGTGACACTTCAGTGACACTGCGGAAGTGCACAATTTAAAGTATGCGTGAATAAATTTGCATGCAGAATCATGACACCAAAAAAAAATAATAATAAAAAAGAAAAACGGAGCCCATTTTATAACTCATGCCGCTACGCGCATGAGTAATAACACTTCTAATTCTATTGACCGTAGGAACATGTGATGAAAGTTGCTACAAAGGCAATCAAAGATACCTCAGGGAAGGTGTACACTTACGGACCTTCTTATACAACTATATGTAAGTGAAATTCTTGACAAGATTCAATTTAGCATTGTAAATAGAGCTCATTCAAATGTCCGTCGAAGGTCCTTTCATTGTGTAATTTGCCTAGACTTCAATCGACAACACGAGGTTGATGCTTTTAGACTTATCTTTTAGGAAAAGTGGAGGGGGGGGGGGGGGGATAGGGAGCCCAGGGGAGTCCCATATAAAATTCATGTGGGGGGTGGGTGGGGTGATCGTCGGAAATTCTGTAAGGGACGGACTATTATTTTTTGTGATGGGGGGGGGGTTGGAAAATTTTAAAGTAAATTGTTTGCAGAGGCTATAAACACTGAAATAAATTGTACGCAAGCACAAAATAAAGAAAAAAATTGCTTGCTGAAAGTATGGCAGTTGGACGGAGACACACCAAAATTACTTACATTAGGTGCCGCATATAAAAAAATGTTTGCATGTGAAAATGGCGTGGTTGCCCTCATTTGTACCCCTATAAGGTACCAATTATTTATTGTCTGGCTTAATCCCTTTAAAAGTGTCAGTCAGAATAACTCTATCGGCCACTTTTTGGGGTAGTCAAAATCTGACACGACCTACCCGGAATCTTGTTTCGGTTTGTACTGGACGAGTTTTAAGTGCACTGGGAAGGAGGGGATCAATGGTTGGGGGAGGAGGGGTGGTGCTTACAACCGATTTTACAGCATGTACACTGAAATTTGATATTACATTTTACAGACCCCGTGAATGGTGTTTCAATTGATTATACATATGACACGCTGAAGGTTACTCACTCGTATAGCGCGGAACTAAGGCCAACTGATGATGGTGCAGATAATGGATTTCTCCTAACACCTTGCGAAATTATTCCAACTGGAAACGAAATGTTGGCTGCTCTTAAGGCGATCATGCCGATTTTGGCACAGGAAAAAGAAAACAAAAGTAACTTAAACGTCACAAGAGAACTGTATTAAACTGGTTATGTCATAGGGAAATTTTACGGGACCGGTCCCTAATTAAAGTAAAATAAACACGCGAAACAAAAGAAGTAAAAACGAAATGGACATACATTGGGTGTGAATATGTTTAAAATATACTTTAAAAGCGCTTTTGAAACGAAAGGTTCAGACGTTCTGGGACTTCTGTCCCGTCCTCAGTGAATAGTCGTTAACTGAGTTATTGGGTGTGTTCGTTTGGGAAAATCCAAATGACATATTGATTGCGTTCGGCGACAGGGAAACGCTTCATAATCTCGTGAAGGCAGGCTTTTTTGAGATTTTGGCCAACGCCAAATTAGCCGCTCCGCACATTTTTCAGGGGCATCTCTCTGTTGGAAACTGGTACCCACTCCAGGCCTCGCTTTCGTTCTCGTGCTCAGACTCCCCCAGGCATTGAACGCACTCTTTAAATCTGTGATTACTACTAGTATGCCACTAATCATAATGGTTTTGTATGCGCATATAAAAAGAACTCAATGCGCTTACAAAGTCAAAGAAAGCTGAATTTTTTCAAATTGTCGGGAGAGGGTTCCATGCCGGGGTTTGTCCATGCAGAGTCTTGAAAGTAATATAATACGTAGATCTTTTGGTCATCCGCTTTCAAATTTTATGTTTTTCGGGGAAATCCAAAATTAGTAAAATACTTTTAATAAGCAGTGGTGCGCGCGCACTCGTTTTCCCTGTAACGTAAGTCGTGGACGCCATTTTCCTACTTTCTGGACATAAAAATGTCATATATAGTTTTCATGGCAATAAACTCCTTTTTCTGGATTTTTCTTTTTTGAAAGACTGACAGGAAATCCAAGAGATCTGGATTTTTCCAAACGAATACACGCTAAACTTGCCCTGATGAATCTCAATGGAGTTTGGTTTCTATGGTAATAGGTTCTCACTGGGGAGTCTCACAATCAATGCCTAGGGTACTATGAGATATGGGAGAAGAAGCCCGAGGCGGAAGGGAGAGAGTCTGACTCCCAGTGAGTGGAGGCCTTCATCGCTGCGGGGAGGAGGGAGGGTCGCGCTACCAGCAGTGTATGAAGTCCTCGAAAAGAGTTTACAGCGAGATTCTTGTTTTTTGACCGGTTCATATAGAGTGTTTTCACTGACGTCATATCAAACCTTCAGAAGCAGTTTTCGATTCTAAAATGTTTATGGAATTGTAGAGAGTTTAAAACTACACATCTGGGCCAAACTTTGAAGCGCAAGAGCATTTCATTCAAGAGTTTTCATTTCATTCAAATGAGTATAGACATTTTTAGTAAGAAATGTATCGAGCGGCCATCTTCCGGTGTCCCATTTAGGGACACCAACATGGCGGCCAAAAATTTAAAGACTTTAAAGTCTTAATATTACTGAAAATCTCATCACGAAATATTGTATTCACTATAAAAGGCATGAAATCGGTTTATAAGCATCGATAAGCATCTATATCCCTTTTCATAATAATACTTTAATGGTAGTTTTCCCTACACTTTTTATACTTCAACTCGAGTTTTCCCGTAACCTTTCCTATACTTCGTGAAATCATCCCCGTATAGCCCATTAAACGGAGTACCCCACCCCTGGGACCTTTTATCAAAGTCCGGGTCAAAGTACATCCAAAACGCTATGTGAAACATGCATCGTAAAGACTTTTATTCTTGGGCCATCGAAGTTTGATGAGAAATAGAACACAAACTGCGGTGATAAAGATATGGAACTTATTCATTTTTGATAAAAACTTGACGTTCAGTGTATGCTACTACATACATTTTCAAATGTATGTAGTAGCATACGAAACGTCAAGTTTTTATCAAAATGTATGTAGCAGCATACGAAACGTCAAGTTTTTACCAAGAATGAATAAGTTCAATATGTTTATCACCGCGGTTTGTGTTCTATTTCTCGTGAAACATGCATGCTTAATGTTTATCTTATTTAGCCTTATTTGGACTGTACACTCATTCCTGGTCACGCATGCCTGTTCACAGATGCCAATTTGATCTGTTGAACCCAGGTGGTAAGGCATTGCAGACAGAGAATAGCGCCTTCTGTGCTTCTTTTGTGATGGATTTCATTTGCAGGAACAATTTTAAAACTAGCAGTAATCGGAGATTATGGAGACGCGTTCGAAGGAATTTCCGGCGGAAATGAGCTCCTGAAAAAACCAATAGGGGCGGCCATTTGGAAGACCGTGTAAACCACAGGACAACCAACACGAACCAAATTAGAATTGCGTTCTTCGAACGCGATAAAATAAACAACCATTATTATCCATATTATAACCATGATAATGCATATCATATGCATGAGTGCCGCTGTGTCAACTTGACCTAACTATGACATGCGGTACCTATTATAAAACTTAGTGCAATGCAAATTGTGTTGTTCATACAAAAATTCCAAGAGAAGTTTGTACGTCAAAGACAAACCTACGGCGATAAAGGACAATGAATGACTCTTTTGGTAAGTTTTAGCTCAAATATGTCAGTTGTCAGGAACATGTATATTCTGATGGGGAGCGTTTCTTGGGACAAACTGTACTTCTATTTATTCTGCATTGAGATCATTGCCCATTGTCTGTTACAAAAATGACCAAAAATAACGCTTCATGTTTTTGTTTTTACTTCATAACGAAAGAAATAAGAATCAACAGTAGGGGAAAAAGTTAGTCGACGTTAGAAAACGTTGAAAATATGAAGGTTTATTATATATCATTCTATGCAGTGTATATAGGCGAAGTTATTTTTAAGTAAATACAGAGACCTTTGTTGTAACGTGAGTTTGTCAGCATGACTAAACTAACATGTGGTTTCATGCAAATGAATCACAGAAGTGCACTGTAAATCTCTGCTCAAGGATACCTGTTCCTTATAACAGACAATACTGTGACAATTTGGTGGCGAAAGCGGCCACATTCTTTATAAACTCTATGGCTATAAGTAGGGACACTATGTAAACATTTCGAAAGCCATTCACGCAGTCGCCCAGGAGCCTATAATAGGCTCCTGCTTCGCCTTACTTGATCTTCATGCAAGATACAACGCTGCCAACGCTCAAATTCACAAGTATCGTTAAATTCCAGGTTCATTTTTAACCCGTGAATACCGCGCAAGAGTATAAATATGTACGGGTTAGCGATAACGGTGACCCGGGGGGGGGGGGGGGGAAGGTCGGGGACTCCCATATAAAAATGACGGGGGTGCTCGTCGGAAACCACCCTAAAAGGTACCAGAATATCGTTAAATGGGCGTGGATCAAAAATAATTTTTACCCCTAAGAGGTACCAATTCTGAAACAACACATGTCATATTCTGTCATATTTTTTCGGCTCATACCCTAAAAGGTACCGCGATAATTCCAATGGGGGTCAATGTGAATTTTAGCACTCTAAGCGGTACCAATCTACAAATTTTGACCCCTAAAAGGTACGACGAGCACCCCTGTCATTTTTATATGGGAGTCCCTCCCCGGGAACGGTGGCCAATTCACTCACTCACTCGCTCACTTGATCCATCACTCAGATGTTAACGTTTTCCGCATATCTCCGTTGAAATAACAAATTTTGGCTTCGGTGATTAGCCAAATCCTAAGAAGTGTAGTGGATAAACGATGGACAATAGAGTCGGAGGGAGATCGAGGGAGCTGAATTACGTGAGTTCGATTCTCGCTCAGCACGGATTTTTCTTTTATTACTTCGAGCTGAAAATTATTTAAAAAAAAATTGCGTTCGTCAAAAGTCGTTACATTTAATTTCCAAAAAAAAAAAAAACCCGCAATATTGCGTTACTGTTTAACAGCATTTCGTATTCACGGGTTGGCTCGCAGGAGCCTTTGATTCAGCTGTATTTTTGATTGCCTCTTCAATTAATAATTTCAAGCCGAATCTCAAAAACTACCGCGCAACAACAACAACAACAACAACAACAACAACAACAACAAGCTTTATATATAAATCAATTACAGTATTGCAAAAGCGTAAGATCATGATATAGAAAGTTAACAAGTTAACAAAATTAACAAGGCGTACGTGATCAAAACAAGACCGAGCAAGGAGTCTTGGGCGATATCTCTTTTACCAAGCGCAGATTGAAAATGTACCGCCAAACTCGAAAAGTGGAACAAATTTCCTTTGTTTTGATGTATAAAGTGTCGAACAAAAAGCAGATTTTACTTCGTGAAATGGCCTTTCAAAACAGGTATGTCTTCCTCCTTTTGTTTCTTTTTTTCAGTTGCAGTAGGAGAGGATTCGGAAGCTCAGAAAGCGCTTCGGGGATTAATCTGCCATCGTTTACGTACGAGATAAACAAGTAGTAAGATTTGTAAAGTTATTATCCGAAAGAATCGGAATCAATACACTTTTCAGGCTAGATTGCGGTTTTTTTTCTAAACGTCGTCCAATAATTTTTCGTTGCAGCTTACTAATCTGTGGTGGCCCAACGTTATTATAGTAAAATATGCAAGTTATTGCGAAGAAAAGAATAAAAAATGGGAAGGAATATTTAATAAAAGCAATTAAAGTAGAAAAAAGGTAGACAAATAATAAAGTAATAAAAATTAATAATATTAAGAAAAAATACTTTGAAAACAAATATCTCCAATTAAGAAAAAGGTAAAAAATAACAGATAAAAAATATTATTAAGCAGTAAAAAAAATAAATAAAAAAAATACTTTGGGAAAATATCATCAAAAACGACATTCGGAAAAACATTGAAAATCAATGTCGAAAAAAAAACAACATTGAAAAACAACACTGAAAATCAACATTGAAAAACGACATTGAAAAACAACATAGAAAATCAACATTGAAAATCAACACTGAAAATCAAAATTGAAAAAAAAAAAAGTCGAAAAAAAAACCACTGTTTTTTTCCACGTGGCCCATCGTTATCATAGACCTGGATGCTTTGCAGGCCTGTTCAATACTAAACTGAGTATTGTTCAATGCTAAAGTATTGAACGTATTACATTTATTAGAAGCTCCTGATTCACCAGGGTTGTTCGGTTGGTACATAATATCTGCAATATACGATTATCAAAGTGTAAGGGAGAAAGTTGAATGAAAGGGAACGATTTACCGTCCATAAGCGAGTGCTGCCAGTGCAGTAAACCAAGTACATGGCCCATCGTTCTCATAGCCCGTGATGTTATTTATCAGCGGACTTCTCATCTATACTCATCCATCGACGAGAAATGAAAACACGCAGGCAACGAAACAGACCTGAAAGTTGTAGAAATGGCAGTTAAAGAAGAAATCAGTGGACCAGGATAACTCTTGGGGTATTAAACAATGCACAAAAAGTTACGAGAGCACCACCAGTTGGCAGTACCACGAGGCTTAGTGTACGATGTGATGACGAAGGTTGACCGTGCATGAAGGTCTTGAGAGCCGCGTAAGAGTTGGACAAAAGAAGCTGCACAGAGGGCCGACTGGCACATTTACATCACTGGTAAGATATCTATTACTGCTATTTTTCACGGGTTCATAAACTACTAAGCAAAAATGCTAAGCAGCGCTCGATCGCCACAAAAGACGCCAGCACTGCAGGCTATGTTAGAAATATTCCTTCCCATTTTTTATTCTTTTCTTCGCAATAACTTGCATATTTTAGTATAATAACGTACGTTGGGCGGCCACCATAGATTAGTAAGCTGCAACGAAAATTTATTGGACGACGTTTAGAAAAAAAACCCGCAATCTAGCCTGAAAAGTGTATTGATTCCGATTCTTACGGATAATAACCTTACAAATCTTACTTGTTTATCCCGTACGTAATCGATGGCAGATTAATCCCCGAAACGCTTTCTGAGCTTCCGATTCCTCTCCTACTGCTTTTACGCTTTGTTATTATATGAAACTGAAAAAAACAAAACAAAAGGAGGAAGACATACCTGTTTTGAAAGGCCATTTCACGAGATAAAATCTGCTTTTTGTTCGACAAAGGAAATTTGTTCCACTTTTCGAGTTTGGCGGTACATTTTCAATCTGCGCTTGCGTAAAAGAGATATCGCCCAAGACTCCTTGCTCGGTCCATTTTTTATTCGTTTCTTCGTAATAACTTGCATATTTTACTATGATAACGTTGGGCCACCATACTAATCTATACAGTTTCCAAGGAACCTAAAGAAGAAGACAGAGAAAACCATTCATTTTTCATTGTCATGGCTAGCGGAATGTTTCGCGGGCGCGCGTCCGTAACATGTGTGTACGTCCGAGCGTCCGAGTGTTGGGCAGGACTAGCTCGTGGGCGCGTATGACGTCGCAAAACATGCGCGTATGACACCAGACAACATCCGGCATCTTAGCAATTTTGAAACCAAAGCGAGGCTTTGTTTTTCCCGCGGTTACATGGCCGAATGTCACGTCAGCTCGGTTCTTTGATGTTTTCCTGTGTTTACCAAGCGGAGAAAACCGTTTAAATTAAAGTCGTTATTTTCCTGTATTTTTTCGCGATTTGCTACTCAAGACAGGGATACTATTATGGGATATTCAGAAGCCGCTATAGGGGAGAAAGAAGAGCTTCCAGGGATAAAATCCTGCTTCGAGGAACTGAAGAAGCGGAGACTTAAAGAATTTCCAAACGGTCGGGGGACATAAAGGTAAAACAAAGTACATTTTTCGATGGGAACTTATGTTGATATCAATCTATGATTGACTTTTTCTTTGTGTTCTCGCTAGTTTTGGAGAATTGTTTATAAAATGTGCACAACAAATTCAATCATTTTGATTTCTTTCATGGAAGACAGCTCGGCCTCGAAGCGCTATAAATGGTTCGCGTTTTGCTTCTAAACATAAACTTATGGAGATTTGAATAAAATTTTTCGAAAGAAGATTGTGTTGTCCATTTTTATGTGTTTGTTCATTCAATACATAGATTGGAAATCGATTTTATGTAAACAAAACAAGACTTGGATTTTATAGTTCTAACTTCACTTGCGTGGCCTTTTAATATGCAAATATGTTTGTGTATTTTTGGCAATTTTGATTTCCAAATCAGTTTGTCAGGCAATTTTTGATAAGCAAAGGTGTATTTTATTCGGAAAGTAGTCGTACTATATTATTTTAGAAATGATTTCTAATTGATGAATAATTATGACTGCAATAAAACAGAAAAAAGGATTTCATTTTCGATATTTTTGAGACCACAGAGAGAACAAAGTCTTTCATCTCTCGAGATTTCGTCATATCTACCAGTTTCAATCTTACGTTTGTGGTTACTGATCCTTAGTTTCACTAAAGCTTTTCTATTCGGATTCAGTTCCTAGTCGGAAGAGGGAGGGGCTGGGGGGGGGGGGGGGGGCACTCCCACATGTTTTGGTATGTGCAGCGGAAAAAGGTATGGTTTTTTAGGTGCTAAGTCCTTAAATAGGGGCATCCTTTTTGGTATTGTGATCCTTGGTTAGGGTTCCTTTAAATTTTATTAGCTAAATTGCAGTACTTAAACAGTGAAAACACCCAGCTTAACGACAAAGATACGGTTATCTCTTATGATGGCGTATTAACCCTCGGACGTACAAGGGGGGTGGGGGTGGTTCCCACCCCCTTTAAGGTTTTTCTGCGATATTTTCAAGACCATTTAAGATTAGCACATGCTGTTTTTAGTAGCTATTTATTTATCCTTGAGACACATTTTGGTAAAGTATGGCGACATTCGGTTGCTATGGTAACGAGATATGACGTCATAAGTAACATGTGGTGAAGCCATTTTTGAAGAAAAATGCGTGTTTTTCACCATTTTTCAGCGAAAAAACATATAAAATGCTACCAAAAGCATCAAAATGGTTAATTGTATGTTATTTTACAACTTTAGCAAACAATATTTGCAATTTCCGCATTTTCCCAATAAATTTGAATTTTTAGTAAAATCCAAGATGGCGGCCATGTTGGCGGCCATTTTGGATGACGTCACGGACCCCCAGCATTGCCCCAACCCATAATATTTACCTTATCTTGTAGAGCACATCGCGGGCTATCTATTAGATGTAAAATATTTCCGAAATATTGCAACATCGCAAAAACCCAAGGGGGTTTGCAACAACCCACCCCCTTGTACCACGGTTGGGGTAAAAGTTTGCGTGTACGTCTGAGGGTTAAAGTGCTACTACGATCACTTTCACGGGGCACTTTAATGAAACTATCAGTAAGCTCAGTCTTGTATTCTATGCCTGGTGCTAAACTTTCACATGTCCAAAAAAAGAAAAAGAAAAATGACCTGTTCACACAATTCTAAATTATCGTTTTTCCCTTAAATAGGGTCATGAACCTTTGCGGCTCACTGACCCATTCTACATTAACGGGAGTATATCCCTGCCCCAGGTCCAGGTTAAAACCCTTCGAGAATGTAGGAATAACAAATAACGAAAGAACAAAGACTTAACGTAACATAAGCTATAATAACGGAAAAACTACAGCTACAAACCAATTAAGAGTGCCGGATCTTTTGGATACCTGGATAACTAAAGATCTTGAAATAATGAGCAAAAACGGCAAACTGCTCCTTGCGGCAAGGGGAAGAGATTAATAATAATAATAATAATAATAATAATAATTTATTCACTTAATATAGCGCCTTTTAACATTAAAATGATCAAAAGCGCTTTACACAAGTTTTATACTAATTATAATTTAATCCTAATTAATACTAATTTAATACTAATTTTACACACGTTTTATACTAATAATAATTTAATCATGATTAATACTAATTTAATACTAAAAATGCACAATTGACCACCCCCAAAAAATTACTCATTGTAGGCTAGATTAAAAAAAATATGTCTTAAGTTTTTTCTTAAAAATGCCAAGTGATGTCGTTGTTCGAATATTTGCTGGAAGGCTGTTCCAGAGTGTGGGGGCAGCAGCATAAAATGAACGAGCTCCTAATGTAGATAACATACGCCCCTTCGGACGGTCCATAAATAATGAAGAGTTCGACCTAAGGGAATAAACAAGACACGACTTAATAGACACTAAGTTACTAATATAGCTAGGTGACATATTGAAACAAGAGATTGAAACAAGTTCACGAAATAAAAAAAAAAACAGTTGAGTATGTTTGCTCGATATTTCGGTTTGAAAAAACCTATGGAATTTAGAAAATCAAAATTGTCATTCTGACTTGTGGAATTTTGACTTTGTTAGCCGTAGCCTGTGAACAGGCTTCTTCTTGGGGAATTGGGTTAGGTTAAAATCGGCGAGCGAATCGAGGACTGGGGAAGAGGGAAGGGGCCGCCCCTTCCCTCTTCCCCAGTCCTCGATTCCCCAGTCCGCGCTCGGCCCGCTTCGCTCGCCGATTTTAACCTTAACCCAATTCCCCAAAAAGAAGCCTGTTCACAGGCTATGTTAGCCGTTATTTTTTTTCTTTAGTTAATATTTCTTAGCTATCAGCACTTTTGGCGATTTTGTTTTCCTATTTCAAGATAACAATTCAAGCTCAAAGCAAATCCTGGCTATAATCACACAAACACGGTATATCAGCTGGGACAGTGTCCCTTTAAGAACAACAACAACAACAACAACAACAACAAAAATCTTTATTAGTTATAGTTATTATAGAATTTATAATACTGGCCTGCAGGTAGCAAAAGCTAATCTTAGCAGGCCAGTGAAATTAATTACATGATTAGAAATCGCTACACACACCAATTTGTTGAAATAAAAAGAAAGGATCAAACAATAGAAAAAAAAAAGAAGAAGAAACAAAAGGGAAAAAAAAAAAGAGAAACAAGTGATTGAAATAAAAGAAATAGAATTGTGAAAATATTAATTAATTTCTTTTTGATTTAACTTGAGAGATAATCTCGTCAATATTAATATAGGAATCTGCTTCTTTAAGTATAGTCAAAAGTATATTCTTAATTTTGTTTTTAAGAATTTAAGAAGTAAAAATGTTGCTTTTAATTTATTGCTACAGATAATATCACATCCATGTATCCTGAACAGTTAGAGGACGACAAACTATTGAAGGCGGTAACGACGGCATTATATTCCATAACAATACCAGTGGCTCTGACGGGGAATCTGCTTTTAATTTTCATCATCACGAATAGGCCTGAGGCGAGGTCGCTAACTGGATTTCTGTTTGTTAACATGGCTGCCGCTGACCTACTGGTAACGTTGGTCTCCATGCCGATTGCCATGGCAACCCCTTATACGGACATGAAGTGGCTGCCGGGTATAATTGGCGACATCACGTGCAAGGCAGCATTCTTCGGTTTTTTAGTTACCATAACAGCATCCATTTTCAGTTTGACGCTTATGGCAGTGGATCGCTATCTGGGAGTAGTCTTTCCTTTTCGGCGATTTCCATCATTTCGAAGCGCAAAACGCCTGAGTCTTGTAATATGGCTGAGTTCAATGATCGTGATGATCCCAGGGGCTGTTACGTGGAGGGTGAATGAAGGCGTTTGTGTTCCCTATTTTAAGGACGTGTTTGAAGATTCCGAGAATGGGGTCACCGTAACGTTTTTCTATTTGTATCTTTTCCTGCTCAACTACTTGATCCCACTCCTTGTCGTATCAGTACTTTACGGCCTGGTTTCTCGCAAACTCTGGGGTGAGAATATTCCCGGAGAACATCTAGTTTCAAGAGATGTCAGCAGAAAACGTCACCAGAACATGAAGAAGATTGTGCGCACACTCGTCATTGTCACCGCTGCCTTTGCACTTTGCTGGCTCCCAGCTCAGGCTTACCAACTCCTTATGGCTATTGACGTTGAGCATCATATGGGTCTTTCTCTATTTGTGATGTATGTGTGTAACTGGTGCGGACACTCTAATAGTGCGTTAAATCCGTGGCTTTACATGTTATTAACTACGAAATTTCGTAGGGCCCTTAGGGGCATAATATACGGAAGGTATTTGAAAATTCGCGCCAAATCGACATATCGCTCCACGGATCGATACAGGGAAACCTACGTATGAACCACAGGTTTACCATCCTCTGTTTGGGTGGTCACGTGGTCTGTACTATCTAACTCAATAAATTAATCAATCAATCAATCAATCCATCTTTTTATTCATTTTACATTTTTCTACTTGAGCAGGGACTTTGTGAAACCCTTACAATTTCTTGGAATACTCCCTGATACGAGTAATTATATTTCATAGAAAAAAAGTTTTAGGTGGTTTTCACGTTACGTCACGGCGGCCATGTTGGTGCACACCTACAAAAGAATTTTAATGAGCTTCTTTTGTTATGTGCACCAACATGGCCGCCATGGCCTTTGTCATTTGGGTCCCACAGGACTGAAGGTCACGTGAGTGAAAACCATCTATTTAACTGGTAATTTGCGAAGCTTTGATCGAGTGAGTTTTTGCATTGGGACAAACATTCACTAGATCAGACTACCGTTTAGTGAAAGTTGATATGGAGCAGTTTTCAATTGAGTGTCGTAAAACCAAAACCAAAGTAATTACTCTGACCATTCACAGCAGTCGTAAACAATCCAATGAGGGTCAGACAGAATGCAACCTAAATACCTTAACACCTTATATCTATATTTTCCTCTAAACACACTTAAATACTTAAATAAACGACTTTTTCTTTATTTCTAAAAATGCCGCCTAGTATTTAAATAGCCCAAGGGGGGAAATCTCTATTCGTCATAAGCTCGGCTTCTCGGAGGTTTCCCCGCCACAGTCACTCCTCCCAAGTAATGTACAAATTTCAAATGTAATGTTAATTAACTTATTTATTATCGTTTTTATTCTGCTTGTAATCCATTGTGTGTGGCAAAATGATAAAAAAAAAAAAATAAAAAAAAACAATCAGAGCTCGAAGCAATTACATGTCGGCGGCGCCAAGCGCGGGAAAACGCGTGCGAACAAGTCACGATTGGTTTTGGTTTTACTTCTTATTGGTCGAGAAAGTGGCGCGAGATTTTTTAGCCAATCATAAAGCGTAGCAATGAAAAACCAAAGCACATAAGACCACAGCACATGCATAAGCCTCGAAGAGAGGGACTGCTCTCATTTTGGTAAATGTAAATGTAAATTGTGTAATTACTTTTCACACTCAATTGAAAATTGCTCTAATGGTTTGATCTTTTCAGAAGTAGATATAGAAGAAGGGTTCTGGCACACTTTCAAAATCGTAGTAAGTTAACACAAAACAGAAATTGACATCAGTTGACGTTCAATTTAGCAATACATGAGATGATTGATTTTCTGCTCGTTCGCATACGTAAAACAAAAACAAGTCAATTAACATGTGTTATGTTAAATTTAACAAAATGAGGAGGAATTTGATTTTTAATATTTTCTGTTCGCGAACGAACAGAAAATTGGGGAACGACAATCATTTTTTGTTGTTGTTGAATTTAACATAAAATAAAATAAAATTCTGTTTTGTGTTAACATGCTACGATTTTGAAAGTGTGCCAGAACCCTTCTTCCATATCTACTATTTTTTTTCCCCTCATATTGACCACAAAAAAACATACCATTTTAGAATATTTCACTTCGATAAAATCTGGCGATGGCAACTCTCTCAAAAAATCACACTGAAAATTTCATCTCAATCTCCAATGACCAATAGCCAAAGTCATCACTCCATCATCCATCACAACTCTCTTGTCATCATCAGCACACAAAGCCATTTTCCAAATTTGCTCAGTGAAAATCTCATGCAGATGTGACCGGAGAGAAACATTTTTAATTGGAGGAAATTTTTCACCATGAAGAACGCGTACAAAATCTTCATGCGAAATCCTATTTTTCACCACATTCTTTTTTGTTCCCTTTGCTTTCTTGATTCCTTTTCCCTCATCTATCTTGATGGAATAACATTTTGGTCTCAACCCAACAAATTCACGAATGATTTTGCCTCCTGCTTCATCTTTAAACATTCCTAAAATTTTCTTGTTCTTCCCAACAGGAAAGCCATTTTCTACAGCGAAATGATCTTTCGGGTATGCCGATGTGTCAAACCATTTCTCAACATCTCCAGCAGTGTCAGCGAAGAAATCATCCGTTTCAATCTCCAAAATCAGGGAATCTGTGTCAGAATAGAGAACTTTGACTTTCTCCCACTTTTTTTTCACATAACCATAATGAAATTTGAACATGTGAATTTTGGAGAGATCGAGAATGGCTGCTCCAACAAAAATTGGTTTGTTCAAAATAACTTTTGTTTTCCTCATGTGAATAGCAGCCACTTTCTCTCCAAATTTGGTTGCGTGTTTAAAGTTGATCTTTTTCACCAACTTTGCTTTTTTCTTCCTATCATTCACCAGTTTCATGTTAATTCTATTCCTAACATTTTCCATGGTTTTCCCATAAACAGCATTGCTTGCCAGTTTGGAAAGATCTTTCTCAAAATCATTTTTGGCGGCTGTTCTCAGTTTCGTATTCCATTCAATGAAAGGTTTCATGAAAGCTTCTTCTCGAAATCCAATTCCTCTCCAAATCTTTTTCAGTTTCATTCCCAGGGAAAGAAAAAATTTCAAACTCCTTCCATCCAAAACCATTTTCTCTTTATCTTTGAGATTGGGAATCAACTTAGAGAATCCATTTACCTCCAGCAATTCCGGAGCCAAAGGAAAATCATTGTGGAAATCATGCAATTCATCTGGATATTCCAAGTCAACTTCCAGGACACATCCATGACCTTCTGAATCAACAATCTTCTCCCAATTCTTCAAAACTCCTTCACTCAACCATTCAAATCCTCCCACAGGGAGTGGTTCCACCATCGCAGTTGGATAAAGAGAATTTGCATCGAGATAAACGATGAACTTTGATGGTTGGGAAGGATCAAAATCTTCCATGAATTTGTTGTTTGCTCGAGAAAATCTGTGAAAGACTGTGGAAACTCCTCCACGAATTTGTCTTTCAAAAAAACGAACCATTTCTATATTTTCTTCGCAAATCAATTCCAACTCAACTCCTGTCATTTTCAACATAGCATCCCAAAAGAAAGAGGGGGCAGTCAAAAACCATGCGGGGTCCAATAGATAGTTTTCCATCAAAACTTTCCTGAAATTTTCCATCACATCTGCCAGGAGAAAAACATCCGTTTTGAGATAAAGATCGTGATATTCTCCCAGATTTGACATTTCAAATTTTTTCCAGACATTTTCAGCGTGAGCGAAATCTTCATCTGAAATTTCTTCTCCAGACAACTGGGAGAAAAAGGCATCTTTCCCAGGAAGCTCACAACCGAATTTTTCAAATGAATCCATGAATTCATAGGGAAAAACTCCTTTTCTGGAAAGTAAATTAACATCCTCTGGGAAAAATCTTTTCAAGCAATGCAACTCATCTTTCCCCAAATTTCCAACAAGATTTGCTAAAGAAGAATTCATAAATTTCAGGGAGTCAACAAAGCGAATTTCATGTTTCAAATCATGTTTTTTTCCCTCTTCATCTTCAAATGTTCCCCAAACAATTTTCAGGGAGAAAGAAATATATTTTTCATCATTGTTTGGGATTGCATCAATCTCTCCAAATTCATTTGTCATGTTTTTGATGAAAAGATGGGAATCATATCCATCCAAATTGTGAATGAAGACTGGAGTGAAATCTGGCACTTTCGCTTGCAAATTACAATATTCATGAGCAGCTCCGCGAAATTCTCCAGTCAGATGACAATGATCAGCAACTTTTTTTTCCACAATCTTTTTCCTGCAAAGCCAACAAATATCAGTTTTCTCAAATGCTTCCTTTTCTTCTTTCTTCCAAAGAATTCTCTTCCAATTTTTTCTCAGCATTGGTCTTCGCACATCATTTAGAATCCATTTCACCTGATCAACTAATTTCTCCAGAAATTCTCTCCCAACATCATCTCCTTCTTTTCCACGAAAGAAAACTGGGGAGAAATCAACCCCAACTCGGCTCACAGGAAGAAAACAAAAGCTGCAGGGAATATGATGTTGAATTTGCGTTGTTTTTTCCCCAATTTGCTTTTCTGTTTTCTCCAAAATCGACTCAAAATCAGCGTAGATGACAAAGGGAACGGTTGTTGCGCATGCCACTTTCTTGAATTTCATGATTGATTCTGCTGGAGGGAGAACAGCTTTCACTCCATCATCCGTGCAAAATTCTTGATGAACATCGAGTGATTCTTTGGAGTTGAATGAATTGAGGCAACCATCACAAACATGCCTTTGGTTTTTGTTCTTAGAATCTTCTCCAAACCACAAACGATTTAAATTATTCACCAAAGCGAAATGTTCATTTTCTCCGTTTTTCAGTTTGAAAAGAATCACATGATTCTCTTTCTTTTCCCTTGCTTTTCTCAAAGTCGCGATGTTCCCCTCAACAATCCCCAAGACATTCACAGAAATGTTATTTTGTCTTTCAAATCGATCAATGTCTCGCCATGAAATGGGGAATGAAATTCCTTCCCAATTGAATTCCTCCTCGCATTGTTTTCTCAACAAAGGAGTTATTCTTTGTGGATTTTTCTCCACTGGATTTTTCCATCTTCCCATGCACCACTTGTAGCATTCATCATCATTTTCATTTTGCATGTTTGTCAAAGCTTTTTTAGCAGCAAGCCAATCAGGAAGTGGAATGAATTTTCCAACAGTCATTTCATCCAGATGAATTTCTAATCTTTCAACTCGCAAGAATCTCCAGTTGCTTCTTCCCCTTTGGAAATTCCGCATGTTTTCCAACATCCATTCATTCATTTTTTTCAGCAATTGTTCCAAGTCAGTTCCTTCAAAAACTTCTTCAACCGGGGAAGAAAAGAAGGCGTCATTTTCAATGGATGTTTCCTCTGCTAAATTATGAGAAATCATTCTGCAAACCAAAACCATTTTCACTTTGAACCCAAAATGTTTCTTCAGAATTGCCATCACATTTCCTGTCACGTTCTTCAAGAATCCTTCTGCCCCATATCCGTCTTTTCCCTGGACAACAAAAGTCGATCCACCCAACCCTCGTTTTTCTTCAATATCAAATTCAGGTTTCTTCAACATCTCTCCAATTTTCGCATTCAACTTCAACAGTTTTTCCCGAGTTCTTTCCTTCAGATTCCAATCAACTCTTTTCTTTATCTTTCCAAACCAATCATTCATTGAATCAAGGGATGACTCAACAACTGTCGAGACTCTTTCTGGAAGAATTCTTTGAATAGCTGATTTCACCGCAGGAAAAGATGTTTTCTTGATGATTTTTCTCTGTGGGTTTTGCAGCTCTTTTTCCAGATCGGCTTTTTTCATCCGGGAGAATCCCACCATTCCTTCCGAACGTGCACGATCTCTTAATTCTTTCAGGGTTGACATTTTGAATGAAAAAAGAAAAAATATTTTTTCTCCATTCAAAAATGAAGTTTTCGATTCAGGAAGAAGGAAAAGAAAAACAAACTTTTTTCACATTCAAAGAAGCCAGTGAAAAAACTGGACTCCCTTCCAAGGTGATTTTCCGAGTTCTCAAATCAGGGAACATTAAGTATTTCAGAAGAGCCGATCAAAAAGTGTTCTGGATTCAGGATGAAGAAGACACACCATTTATTTCGATTGATGGGGAAGATTTTTTCACCGCAGAGGAAATTCAGGAACGATTTGGGTTATCACGCACAGTTTTTTTCAATCAACTCTGCAAGAAAAAAACACATTTTCTGGATTCACAGGAGAAATCTCACGAAGTCACTTGGGCTTCTCCCAGATTGGAGCAGCTTATCCATTACACGAGAGTGAAGGCTGCAGATGAAAAATTTCTTCATGCTCGGGCAAGAAAAGGAGCCTCCAAATTTTCCACCACCAAACAGTTTGATATGAACAAATGCGTTGAAGATTTTCAAGCCACGTTTTAAATTTTTTCTTCATTGGAGAAAAAATGTTAAGTGAAAAGAAATCCACTCCTCCGAAAGAGGTTGAAAAAATCAAAGAGGAAACGGACTGGGAAAAAGCGTGTGACGCAGAAAGAAACTTTCAAAAAGCTGTGGATATGGCCACTGGTTTTCTCCCAGTCCGATCGGAAGAGGATCGCAAGTTCATGGAAAAATGGATTTTCGCGATTTAATTTATTTTTTATCTCCTCCCAAAAAATGAATCCCGAGAAAATATCTATCCCCGACTGCTCTCTCGACAACCCCGTGAAAAAATCTTCCGGAAAAATCTCTTTCTGCCTTCTCCCATGCCTCCACGATGGCAAATGGCTCAAAGTGAAACTCCAAACCAAATTCAAGATTTTCGCTCATCAAGGTGACTCGTTTTCTCTGGGAATCACTCTTCCGGAAGAAAACATCGAATTTTTCAAAGATTTGGAAAAACATCTCAACTCTGCTGCGATGAAAAAGAAGTCGGAAGTCAAAGAGATCGGTCCGAATTTTGCTCGATTTCAGGAGGGAGATTTCACTCTCGTGAAAATCGACAAATCCGAGCAGGAAAAGATTTATGCCAAGATTTATCCCTCCAAACTCAAGCACACGGATTTCTCCTGCAGATTTTGGGAATTATGCGACGATGGGAAGAAAAAACCAATCCTGAGGCAAAAAGAACTCATTGGCGTTCCTCTCCGGGGGCAAGTTGTGTTTTCAATCAAACATCTTTTCTGCGGAAATCTGAAAGCCATCACATGCATCGTGGATGAAGTTTTGGTGGAGGAAAAGGTGGAAGCTGCCTCAGAATTCGATGAGTTTGAAGATAAGAATGAGGATGATGAAGTTTGATCTCACTGAGATCTGGAGGAAACTCCAAATTATTTTCCAGAATCTGATTCTGAAAAATACTTTTGTGATTTTTTTCAGTGAATTTGGGCAGAACCTTTTTCCTGATTTTTTCAGATTTGCCACGTGTGGTAGGTCTGATTTTGCCCCAGATTTTTTCAGTTCATTTTGGGCAGATTTTCCACGCACGATCGGTTGATTTTTTCCCAAATCCGCTCCGGGAAGAATTTGGTATTCGGTTTCGGGAAAATAAATTCTGAATCCCCAGAAAATAATTTGCGGAATCCAACTCCGGGGAAAAAATTCTGAAATCCACTCCGGGGAAAAAAAATTCTGAAATCCACTCCGGAAAATAATTTTTGAAATCTGAATTCTGAAATCCACTCCGGGGAAAAAATTCTGAAATCTGCTCCGGAAAATAATTTTTGAATTCTGAATTCTGAAATCCACTCCGGGGAAAAAATTCTGAAATCTGCTCCGGAAAATAATTTTTGAATTCTGAATCCTCAGAATTTGATTTGCGGAATCCAACTCCGGGAAGAATTTTTTTTTGACTCCGGGAAAAATATTTTTTGCTGAACTTGAAATTTCTCCGGAAACTGATTTTGGAATGAAATTTCTCTCCGGAAAATATTTCTCCAAAATTATTTTGAGGAAAATTTTTTTCCAAAATAATTTTGAATGAAATCCATTTCCGGGGGATGAAAAAATTCTCCGGGATGAAAAATTTTCTCCAAAATGGATTTCAGAACGAAAAATTACCCACAAAAACTGATTTTGGAATGAAAAATCTCTCCAAAAACGGATTTTTGGGATGAAAAATCTCTCCGGAATTAAAATATCTCTCCGGGAATAAAAAATCTTTCGCTGAAAATCAGCTTTTAATTCAAATTCAGGAAAATTCAGGAAAATTTCTGCTTCATTTCATCTAAATCCTAGTTAACTAAATTGGAGAAATAACTAGCTAAAATGGGGAAATAAATGGATAAAATGTGATTTTAATTTTTTATTTCCTTTTTTTATCTAAATAAAATGTCGAAGCCAGCAACTAAACATTTTTCAATCTCCGACGGGAAAAAAACCAAAACCTTCTTCTCCGTGAATTCGGCAGCGAAAGAATATAGCATTTCAAATTGCGCCATCACCAATGCATTGAAAAAAGGAAACTCATCCATCACCCGGAGATCGGATAAGAAAATATTTTATCTCAGAGAACCAAAAGTGGAAGAACCAAAAGTGGAAGGATCAGATTCTCCCCAGATAGATTTTTCTTCACTCCCAATGGATGAGGAATGGTTTGACAAATTCAAGGTCGCCTTTTCATCCCTGGATGATTTTTGCAGACAGATTGTTAATAAATTATTTGCGGATGAAGATCTCAAATTTGATTGGAAAAAAAGGGAATTAATCTACAATGAGGAAAGTGTTTCTTTTATTGAAATCATCTCCATTATCTGCAGAGTGGCATTTCCGATTAACAAAGAGCGTTGTTTAGCAGATGTGGAGAAGGATTTTTCTGTTGGAAGTAAAAAATCTCTTGACATGAAACGAATGAAATTCGTTGCCTGTTTGAATAAAAATGAAAGAACATTTCACGTTGATATCTTCAATAAAATCAGGAAATATAAATGAATTTTTTCCTCTGATTTCTTGCATGATTTTTCATTTTCGGGAAATGAAAATTCTCGTTCAACCCTCAAATTTTTTCTCCCATTCAGCTTCAAACTTTTCCAAATCCAACCCCAAATCAATCACAATCCCATCAATCGCTTCCATTGAAAACAAAAATTCATCCCTGTCGAATTTTCCTCCCCGCAAAGCGAAGCGCAAATCACTCAATGTTTTTTCATAGGTGGTGAAAGCGAATTTCGCCATCTTAATTTTGCTTTTCAGATTCTTCATTTCATTCGCGGTTTTCAAAACTAATCCTGCTCCTGAAATCACTCCCAAAACGATTGGATTCATTGTTGTTGCCCCAGCAATCGTCCCGATTGCAACCAGACCGGAAGAGGTCAAATTCATGAGCAGATTCATTTTCTTGAATCGACCATGCGCTCGTTTCAAACACCAAAATCTTTTGTGATAAAATCGATAAAGTTTTTTGATCTCTTCCAGTTCTTCTTCCCGAATTGTGGGGTTGATGTGATTGAAACCAAAGATGTTTTGTTTTCGCGTGGGTTTCACCTTCGCTCGGCTCGGCTCCCTTCGGTCGCTCCCTTCGATCACTTCTCTCGCTCTCATTTTTCTAGATAATTTCAAAAAGAAATGTGATTTGGGCCTGGCCAATATTTAATGTTCGATCATCTATTCTTGCTGTAAATAATTCTCCTTCCTTATAAACAACATTTGAAAAAGAAAATAATTGAATTCTATTATCTCTGCTAACCCTCGTTCCACTTTGTGATTCTTTATCTGGGAGATATAAACTTAGTTGTGGAAAAGAAGATGTTTTCGATAAAATTTGAGAAAACGCTTTAATTAATTTGCATCGAATGGGGATGACTATATCATTGAAAAAATTATCAAAAAGTATATTTATGGCGTCTCCAGATGATTTTCTAAATCTTCCAATCAGCATGAAATTATTCTTCAAATTTGAATTGAGCAATTTGTGGCCATTCAAATCCAAGTCAGTCTCCATAACCATCTTCCCTGCTTCGAAAACAAAAGGGGAATCGAAGACGCTGCTTGCAACATCAGGTTGGGAACCAGCAATGCCATATATGATCAGATTTGCATTTCCTTTTTCAGCGGACTCGGCAGTGCCTCGCCATTTCAAATCCAGGAAAATAAATTCAGGTGGAGTGATCTTCCATTTATGCATATGGATAATGGATCTGGAATACCCCGAAAACTTCTTAGTTGATTGTTGATTGATATTCAGACTGGCGCTCACAACGTTGACGCTCACACCATCCATTGACGCGGGGAAGAATTCCACGCACACGGTAAACTCTCCCTCTGGGAGTTTGAACATATTGAATCCAAGTCTCCCATCGTATTCATTGAAATGATCTTTTGTTATTTTCAAGTCATAAGCCTTCTTGTTGAAATGATGCGGTGAACTTGCAAAATCAGTTATGCCAGTTACTTCCATATCATGTTCAGAGCTGGATTCATCCACATTTTCCATCAGATAGCGGAATGCGTCCTTTGGGTGAGAGGTTGACGTGATATGCGATTCATTGACATATTCTTTAAGTTTCTCTTCTAATTCCATCGTGTGGGCTACCACACCTCCTATCTTGCCGTCCACATAAGATTTTGACGTGGGTTGATGCTTCAGAGTTGGCGCTGCGATATTGTTTATTTGTTGCGAATTCATATCCAAGTTTCCGGTCATTGTCCCACCTTCCAACGAAAGCTTTTTCGCGGATTGGGCATCCACATATCGCATATTTGCGCCCTGATCGGCAACTTCGGGATCTTTCACGTTAAAAATGGTGTGATTTCCCATATCCAAAGCCGTCTCCATTGGAAACGTCTCTTTGCGGCTGAGAAAGATATTCTTGACGTCATTATAAGAAACCAGGTTGTTATAATGCGCTCCCAAATCATGCCATGTTTGTTGTTTTGAGTTTTTCACGTTGAAAAGCCCTTTCAAATCCAGGTCCTTCGTGACTTCATGAGTTGATACATCAGGGTGGAATTTTTTCAGAGTGACCATATTCACCGCTGACAAATCCTGGTTTTCATCAGTGTCCAGATTGACGATCAATTTGCGATTCATTTCTATTTCCCCGGGGTTGATGAGTTTTTGTCCCCTGAGATCAAGATCCCCAGTCATATGGGAAGACCCATCCACCTGGAGAGAATCTGCTCGCAATTGCGTTGCAAGCGTGTCAACTTGGTGCTTTGTGATTGCGTCATCATTGTCAACTCCTTCGGCAACATTAACCAGTCGTTTTTGTTGGATATCATAATTATTGTTGGTGTCTAATTTCAAACCACCTTGTTGAACTTGTTTGTTGAAATTTTTCATGTATTCCCTCATGTCAACACCTGTGTATCGTCCTACATTGTTGAATATGCCCATTTTAAAAGGTTTCATCAAAATTTTTGGCAACACTTTTCTTTTCTTTGTCAAGGAAAAGGAATTCGAAGGGTCCAAGTTTGTTGAAAAGATGGGGGTCAATCAAATTCTCTTTTGCAATGAGATCGAGGTGAGTTTTTGTTGCTGGTGGATAAAGCAGCATGTGTGAACAATTCAAACGAATCTTTTGTGGAACATCATAATAGGACTGGGAAAGATAAATTGGACTGATTCCGTGATGCCTTCCATCTGTCCAATGATTTGCGATTTGTTTTTGAATTCGATCGGATGAGTTCATGAGGTCATCAAACACGACGACTTTCCGATTGTTGCTTGGATAATCTGAGGTATTCATGATGTCATCTGGCCCCAGAATTTCGAGAACTGGATATCCGACTTTTTGGCTGACACCTTCCATCAACTTTTGTAGATCAACGATTTTGTCTTGATGTTGATTGGGAGAGTAGAAATAAATTTTATCATAGAAGACGAGAGGTTTTCGTAACATGTGCATCAAAGTGTTTGTTTTTCCGCAACGGGTTTGACCCGCAATGAGCATTCGGAAATCTTCATCAAGGAAATCACAATATTTTCGGTCTGGCTTCGCTCCGCTCGCGTTTCGATCATAATTTGGAATCTTCATTTTAAGTGTTGAGATAACATTTATCTTTGGAGATAAATGTTGTTTTGTCACTTAAAATGGATCTTAACAACATACGAAAGTTTATCGGTAGAGAATTTGAAGGGTATCAAATCGCGAAAGCCGTCACAGAAGTGAAAAATGAAATGAAAGACCGAGAAAAAGGGCGGGATGTTGTCATGAGTGATTATTTCAAGACTCTCAGAGAACCCCTGCTGGAGCAACAAAAGAAGACAGATGCAAAACAAGATGCAGTGATTGAGCAACTCCGGCAAAATCAACTTGCTTTGACTGATGGCTTCAAAGACATCGTCACGTTGAATAGAGAGCTTCCTCAGGTACCTGCTGCGGAAGAAGAAAAGGGAGCAACCGCGGCGCCGAAAGCAGACATCCTTATCCCGAACCAAGGATTTGAAGAGTCGGAATTAGCATTTATCAAGGAAATCGGGTTACCAGAACCTAATGACTTACTTTCATTGGAATCAGATAGCTTAATCGACACGGAGAAAAAAGCAAAGCAAGAACGAAAAAAGGTATCTGGTGAAATCACGGGGATGAAAAACAAAAAAGGACTCGACCCAGTGTTAAAAGATAGGCTCGTTAAAGAATTAGAAAAACGGAGAGATGTGGAAAGGCCAATCTTTGAGAAATACCTATTCACAATAACTATGATTAAAGCTTTACCCAAATACAAAAAAACGGGAACGGGGCTCAGGAAATACAAACAACCTCGCAGAAATGCCTTCAAGATTCAAAAAGACCACTATGGTGGGCTTCTCATCGATGTCCCCAAACTTTTTAATGAAATGAAACTGAATGCCTTCCGAGGTGGTAAATTGATCTATCAGGCTGATGCAGACAAATCACTCATCGATTTGTTGACAAAGAGATTCAACCCGAAAAAGAACTATTCCTTGAATGCCGTGAGGATTTTCAACGATTTGAACACACTGTCAAATATGCCACCTCACAAATCCTCAGGTAAATCAAGGATGGTGGGATCCAGCGTTGTCTTCTATCAAAAGCCAGAAGAGCTGGCAGATCGGATGAAGATCCTGGTTGGCTCAATGGCTGCTGGCAACAATTCGCATGTCTTGAGGAATGATCTTTCCCAAATAAATGATGAACTCTTGAGAATTGGAGCAATCGATAGAACAATGCATGAAAAACTTTATCAGAAGTATTTAAAATAATGGATGCAAATCGAGTACTTGTCTTTAAATCAATTGATGCAAGAAAACAAAACCCACAAAATAAACCAGGGAATTTCACAACGAGGTTTTCTCCAGAGTTGCAGCTGGAAGAGAATAAACCGCACTGGCTGGCTTTGGATCATCTTTCCATGACGGCAAGCTGGCATAATATCAAGCCTAAATACCGCAACAACAAGTTGGTGATTTCCAAAGACAAGGGCAAGACATGGGAAACAATCACCTTTCCTGCGGGAATTTATGACTATGAAGACATCAACGAATTCATTCACAAAAGCATTGGGAAAAGGAGCGAAGCGACCTCCACAGGTGATAGTTATGGAATTAATGTGTTGTTTGATTTGACCACTTTCAAAGTTTTCATTCAACTTCAAGAGAACTTTCAAATTGATTTTGCAAACAGTGGAAACTTTCACATCTTGGTGGGATTTGATGCGGCTAAACTGACAGCTAGTGCTTATGGAACGAATTTTCCAAATATATCAAACAGTGTTGACAATCTCTATCTCAGATGCAGTCTTTTGAGCGATTCAATTGTCTCCGGGAAAAGGTCAAATGCGCTTTACACGTTCTCAACCAACACTAAAACCAGATCATTGCCATTCGAAATTCAACCAATAAATTACTTGTGGAATAAAATAAACTCCCCGCATATTTCTGAGGTCACCTTCTACATTACTGATGATGAAGACCGAGAAGTTGATTTGAATGATATTGATATTTCTTTGACTGTGGTAATTAAAAATGGATGAAAGAAGAGAAAGAGATCCTGATACAGGTGAAATAAGATATGGAGGTGGTTTTTCTGATGTTTTCTCAAAACTCGCAGCTAAATTAACAGGAAAAACAGCTTCAAAATTAGCTTCAAAGGCAGCAGAAAAATTAGTTGAAAAAGGAGCAGAGAAAGTTGGAGAAAAGACTGGACAACTCATTGGTGAAAAAATTTATGATAAATTTACAACAAAGAAAGCGAGTGAAGCGAGTGAAGCGAAGCGACCGGAGGGAGCCTCAGTGCCAGCGCCCCCGGAAACAAAAGGAAAAGAAATTGGGGAAATACTGAAGAAAGTCCGCTTCCAAGAAGACACTGACAAATTTCAATATGTGAAAGATGTTTATAAGGGCCTCCTCTGAAAAGAAAAAACTATCTAATAAAATGGCAGTGAATTTTAGAAACCCGGAATTCGTAAAAAGATACGAATATACATATTATGATCTAGCAACACCACTCAATGACAACATTGCAAATGACAACAGGCAGGAAAAAACTAATTATCACTTCAACGTGGATAATTCCTCAGAAGCAAACCCAATTGATTGGTACAATGCATATCTGGAGGTTGACTTTAAGCTTGTTACAACGGCTGACAGTGCAACTGGAATAACCGCGGGGCCAAATAATGGCAACCAAGATTGCACGACAACGAATGGCCTGACGTTCATAAAATCAATCAAAGTAGAATGCAATGGGCAAACCATTTATAACAACTCAAGAGCAAATGAATCAGCGAATGCATTGACGCTCTTGAAATACACGAAAACCTATGCCGATTCGGTTGGGCAAGATCAGTTCTTCTATCCCGATACATCAACGGGAACAACAGAAGCACGGCCAGCTGAGGCGCTCTTCAATGAGGGTTTTGCCAGACGAAAGATCCTGACTGATGCGGCGAATATCAACAAAATGTCAATTCCCCTGAATTTATACAGTTATTTCGCTGCTTTCAAAAATAACCTTCACCCAAATATAAAGACAACTCTTCTGTTGGAACTTGAAAATGACAACAACTTGATTTTCAGAAAAGGAGCTGCTCCAGATTCAAAAGTAATTCTCACTAAACTCAGATTGTGGTGCCCTAAAATCATTTTCAACGGAAAAGGCTTGAAACAATATCTTGAAGATTATCTGAAACCGAAAAAGTGGACATATTTGAAAGAACACCATGAAATATTGCAATCAACAGCTGTGAATAGCTACTTTCGCATTTCCACGGGGCTTCGAAGGCCGCGACATGTGTTGATTTGGGTTGTTCCAACAGCATCTTACAATAGCCAGACACATGATATCTTCAAATTCACGACATTCGGCATTGGAGCAAACAACCGGCACTTCAGTCGAGCCCAACTGGAGTTGAACAACTCAATTTATTACCCTCAATTGGAAATGACAACGGATGAGGAAACTAGGCTTTATCGAGCTTTGATGGCATTCAATTCCGCTTATAATGACGTTTTAAGCGGACCATTGATAAATCGAGCAAATTTCAAAAACCTCTTCGGCATGCTTTACTTCGATCTCCGAAACCAAGAAGATGATGTGAAAGATGGAGTTGTGTCTCTGACTTTCCGATACGAATTGAGTGGCGCCAACCCAACACAGTACACATTGAACGCCTTGGTGTTGCATGAACAAGAAATTGAGCTGTATACAGCATCAAACAAACTTCTGGTCAAGGCCTGAAAACTTATTTCGATATTGAAAATATCGAAATGACGTCGTATATTCCATATGGTGTGAAATTATCAGATGGGCAAAAAACAAAGCTTGCAAAAGCTGTGAAAAATAACTCTTCCATAACATTGAGACTTTCGCGAAATGAATTGAAAGGGCCAGATGAACTGTTGCTGACAAAGACTCAAATAAGCAAAGTTCAAAAAGCCATCAGTTTGGGGCGGGGAGTTGAATTGTCAATCTCGAGAACACAAATCAGAAAAGTTGTGGGTGGGAGTCTTTGGACTTCGTTGATTTCCCTGGGATCGAAGCTGCTTCCATTTGCAACAAAAGGGGTTTCAAAAGTTGCCCCGCATCTTGCGACTGGAGCGTTGAGTGCCTTGGGGAGCTTGGGGATTGATAAAATATTTGGAAAAGGAGCGCAGCGACCTCGACTGAAAGGAGAAGGAGTGCCAGGAGATCCGTTGTCCTTCATTATGAAGTTGATTGAGAAAGGCATTGAAGTTCCCGCAGTATTCTTATCAAAACTCGCTTCCCTTGGAGACCTCTTGACAAAAGGCCAGAGAAACTTGGTGGGAAAAGGAATTCAAAGCGGAAGTGGAATTACGTTGAAACCAACGCAGAGACAGATTCAAGGTGGGTTATTGGGAACACTTGCCGCTATAGGAATCCCAATGGCTATTGAGCTTGCTTCGAAATTATTCGGATCGGGGCTTCAAGTACCCAGAAAAGGCAAAGGCAAAGGCAAAGGATTGATGGTAAGTCCAAAACCGGGACTGTATCCTTATATGCCGCCGCCATTTTTTGGAACATGGGAAGGTCGTGGGCGAAAAAAAAAAAAATCTGGATCGGGGCTTCTGCTGGGGCCAAACAGTCCCTTTCAAAACATACCGCTAGTAGGGGCCATCCTTTGAGGCCAGCTTGGAAAGATATTCCGATTTCAAACTTTGATATTCTTGAGTGGGTGAGGTTTCTTAAAATTCCCAATTTCAAAGGAATCTTTTCAAGAGATTCAAAAGATCATTTACATAAAACTGGTTCCTGCATAATTAATCTAGATGATTCTATTGGGAATGGTACTCACTGGGTTGCCACATTCATCAAGACACATATTGTCTATTACTTTGATTCATTCTCAATATCACCTCCAATTGAATTGGTAAAATATGCAGATAAAATTGGGAAAGAAATAATTTACAATTATGGGCATCCAATTCAAGCTTTGGAATCTGTCCGATGTGGATATTATTGCTTATATTTCTTGAATGAGATTCGACGAAAATCCTTCTATGACACGTTGAAGGTTTTTTCATTGAGTGACCCAGGAAAGAATGAGAAATTCATAAAAGAATATTTCGATTGAAAATGGAATCATATTGCGTGAAGGAGAAACGCAGGACGGGATGCGTGGAACCGTCTGGATACATGACTGCAAAAAATGGGAGGAAAATGTGGTTTTGCCATTGCGCTTCCTGCGGAATCAAAAAAACAAGATTTGTGAAAAATTCGGGAAACTGAATCTGCCCTCACAAGGTGGGGGCGAAGCGAAGCGAGCCGCGGAGCGAAGCGGAGCTGGCATTGGTGAACTTGCGCTGACTGGCGTTGCGCATGCGCTGCCTTGGTTGGGAAAAAAGACAGTTGAAATGGGTCGTTATGGAGCCAGTGAATTATTGCGAAATAAAAACACTCAGAAAAAAGCATTGGATTTTGCCCTGGACAAGATGAAACCATTTCTTGCCAAAACCTCTGCTGATATGATGAATGAGCTGTCCACGGCGATCCGACCAAACAGAAAATATAAAACAGATCGAGCAGATTTGGATGGGGGTGCTTTAGATGTTCATTCCCTGATTGGGAAGCTGCCAAGACCAAAGAAAGGTTTCACCCTCCCAGGCCATAACTTCACCGGGCCCTGGAACCCATTGGAGAAGCAAGTCAGATTCGATGAAAAGGGAAAGATTCTCGAAATCTGGCAGCAGCCCACAGGAAAAACAGATGCAGTTGCTATGCAACACGATGTTGATTATTCAGTCTGCGCGAAGAAAGCGGATCCGCGTAAATGCAAGAACGAAGCAGACAGGAAAATGGTTGCCGCTTTGGATGCCATTCCCTGGAAAGAAAGACAGTGGGGTCATGCTTTGGCGCGAAACACAATTCAAGCAAAACAGAAACTTGGGCTCGGCGCCCCAAAAAACGGGAAAAGATTTTGAGTGAAGGCCAGTGGGCTCAAAATCTGGCAAATGAACTTCACCGGCCAATCAGGCGGCGCTTTCCAAAGAGGCGAGTCATAGCATATGGGATTGACAACATCTGGGCGGCTGATCTAGTCGAGATGGGGAAATTTTCGAGGTGGAATAAAGGGATCAGATACCTGCTGATGGTGATCGATGTTTTCTCAAAATTCGGTTGGATTCGTCCCCTGAAAGACAAACGAGGTCAAACAGTGGCTGATGCTTTCCGAGATATATTCAAGGGGCGAAAACCGAAAATGCTCTGGACTGACAAGGGGAGTGAATTTTTCAACGCAACAATGAAAAATCTGCTTGATAAGAATGGGGTAAAATTGTATACAACGGAAAATGAAGAAAAGTCATCTGTTGTTGAGCGCTGGAACAGGTCTTTTAAGGAGAAACTCTTTAAAATGTTTAGCGTGAACAACAATACAATATACTGGGACAAACTTGGCAAATTACTGGATGAATATAATCATCGTTTTCATTCGAGCATTCGGATGAGTCCCGCAGAGGCGAGCAAACAGGAAAATGAGAAAAAGGTTTTCGCTAATCTTTTCGGAGATTTAATTTATGCTAAACATGCCCCAGCAAAATTCAAAGTCGGCGACAGGGTGAGAATTTCAAAGTTTAAACGAAAGATATTTGACAAAGGTTACACGTCGAATTGGACAGAGGAGATATTTGTGATTGACGAAATAAAGAACACAAACCCTCCGACGTATAAATTAGTTGATCTGTTGGGAGAAAACATCACTGGATCATTTTACGAGGCGGAACTTCAAAAGACAACGCAAGATGTGTTTCGAATTGAAAAAGTTATTCGCCGCGATAATAAGCGAAAACTCGCGCTTGTAAAATGGAAAAGTTATTCTGACAAATTTAATTCTTGGGTTCCATTGAGCGATGTGGAAAAACTAGCACACGGTTAATAGTTTATTGAAAAGTTTTAATGATATGCGGCCACAGCGTAGCCTAATTATATATGTATTTTCACATACAAACAGAAGTACATGTACAAACGAAAGTTTATGAACAAATACATGAAAATACATAAAAAATGAAAGCATCTGATTGGTTGAGGTAAATCATACGACATTTCCTTTATCACCTTCTAGCACGTTGTAGACATGTGACATATGATGCAATACCATCTGGCGATTTATTGCGTGGGCGTATCAGAATATGAATGTTTTACATTAATATTCACAGTCTGTTATTTCAAAACACCGCTTAGCATCGCTTTCGTTTCGCTTGGCTTTCATTCATTTCCCGGTGGATTTCCCAGAGAAGACCGCTTTGCTTTTGGAGTTCCTTTTTGAGAATCTTGTGTTCCTCCTGGAGATTGACAAAAGATTCAAAAAGGAGTTCAATTGAGTCTTCGATTTCGTCGCTTCGCTCAGCTTCCGCCATCTCCGAGTCA